>JAYMFT010215166.1:0-11447 GCA_038088735.1 Panulirus argus
AAGAAGAAAGAAAGGAAGGAAGGAAGGAAGGAAGGAAGGAAGGAAGGAAGGAAGGAAGGAAGGAAGAAAGAAAGATTGAAAGAAAGAAGAATGAAGAAGATGAAGAAAGAAGAGAAGAAAAAAAGAAGAAAAAGACAGAAGAAAAAAGGAGAAGAAGAAGAAGACAAAGAAGAAGAAGAAGACAGAGAAGAAGAAGAAGAAAAAGAGGAAGAAAGAAAGAAAGAAAGAAAGAAAGAAAGAAAGAAAGAAAGAAGAAAAAGAAAGAATGAAAGGAAGAAGAAAGAAAGAAAGAAAGAAAGAAAGAAGAAGAAGAAGAATGCAACTCACCATATCACTTTAATGATTATATGTTGAACAATGTAGACCAAAGACAGTTCCTAATGCTTGGGAAGACTTCCATACATTTTACCTATTCTAAGCCTGGAAAATGTCGTCATGAAGATGGGAAGTAATAAATATTTTGAGAACCAGGCTCCACCTGCACAAGCTTACACTGCGAGTGAAAAAAATCTGCTTTGGCAAGATTGTATCACTGGGAATACAGTCTTGTCAATGAACTTTTCCCTCCAAAAAAAAATCCGCAGTTCCCTGCTACTGGGAGTAGTGTAGCCAGGTACTGCAAAAACCCCTGGAAAGAAATCCTGGGTAACACTTACATCATTTGTTTCTTGGTTGTTCTATCATTCTTTGCATTCTTTATTTCATTTTCTTTACTTGAAAATGAATAATAAGAATCATGATGAAAGAAACATATTGCTACATTTGTACTGCCATCCTTGTGCCGAATTTTCACCCAAACAATATGTGAGAAGGACTGCAAGGGAAGCAAACCAAATTCTGGTCAACTTTTATCTTTCCAGCAAGTATGACGACAGCAATGTGGTTAAGAAGAAATGTACAGAGCAAATTCTTTATCCCAGCTAGTATGTGCCACAAAAGATTGCTTTTGAAACCTGATACAGTACAGAGAACTGCCACAAAGGACAGGGGATCCAAAGGAACATAAGAATCTATCTATCCATCTATCTATATCTCTAATGCCCATTTCCAAAAGTCTCCTAAACTGGTGAACTCCAGTGCCACTTCTTAGCCTTTACTGCCTCACCCATATCAGGCCAATGGCAGCAGGAAACTCTAGCACAGTGTTTCCAGAGGATTCTATCCAATGTTCCTACCAACTACTACCTAATGTGTCTACCTAATGGGACATAAGAATAGTACCAGAACTGAGTGGATTAAATTAAGACATAAAAAAACTCAATCTACCCAATCTGGGATATGTGCTAACTACACACATATGTTCTTAGGAGACCATGGATACATTAGCCTTCTACAGTTCTTCGGAGTTGGAAAACAATCGAAAACAAGAGGGCAGTAAGTGGAAGCCAAGCAAGAAAACTGTACAGATTCATGTGGAGATATATTTCTTTGGAGTTGGAAAAGAATTCAGAACAAGAGACCAATAAGTGGAAGCCACGCAAGAAAAATGTACAGATTCATGTAAGAATATATTTCTTCAGCAAGAGAGCTGAGGACATAAAAAGCAGAGAGGAAAAGAGGTAAAGGTAAATATCAGAGGAAAATTAAAAATCCAAAACGATAAAGATGCAAGAAAGTTTAAAGCTCCTTTCTTACATTACCTGCCCTAGAAGTCTCTTTCACGGGGCTCCACAATGCTCAGAGAGCTGGCAATGTCCATTAGGAGGAACCTAAGGTCCTAAAGTATGGTTATATGTATGTCTTTCTTGGTTGAGCATGGTCTAATTGAGGACTAAGAGTTCAGTGTCTTCAGTGTGGAAGCTGCACCTTGGGCATGATGAGTCCTGTGATATGATTCAATAGAGTTTGTAATATTGAAGAGATGGTTGGTATCCAAAATGCAGGTGAGAAAGGGGTAACTCTACATTTCTGATGGGAGTAGCTCCACTCATATATGCAAATATACGAAAAGAAGTTGGCACACTGTTCCAACACCTGTATGGTCTAAATTCACACCTTTTTGATTTCTAGGCTCACTGGTAATTTTCTGCATCCATTTTATTCAGCACTGTAAACTTAAATACAGAATATAAGCACTGTCACTTCTAAAGAATCAAAGTATCAAATTTGCAGTTAATTAAGAAGATACCTCAGACAAAACAGGATAAAATTCAAAAGCCTCATTCATTCTATGGACAATCTTTAAGCCCTAAGTCATAATTCTGAACAAAGAGCATTCTTACATTTCTTTTCAAACTTTTCAGGTCTGAATTTTCAACTACACAAAAATTGGATCTATTCAGACCTGTATGAATGCTGATTAGGAACTAAAATTACCAGAGTTTGGGCACAACACAAGACTGGAATGAAGGACACCTGTAAGGCTAAGCACTAAGCAAACCATAAATTTTTTCCTCAATTTCAAAGTCAGTCAAAAATAATTATGAACTTTTGATGATGAAAAAACCTCTAGTTAAAAAACTCTCCTTGATGAAGAAACTTGGTTCTGGTGAACTCTACTGTATTTATGTTACATACCTTTGCGTTACGATTTAAACAGTGTTCTAAATCCTTTTCAATAGGGTCATCAGAAAATAGGGCAAATCCAGACTGCTGAACATCACGACAACCAATTTCATGGTTAAGTGATGTAAGGAATTCATCAATTGTTGTGGAACCATCAAAGCCAATGACCTGAGGAAAACAAGGTGGAATGATAAAAAAAATTCTAGTGTTATTCTGTTCAATCTATTGAAACAATGTCTCTTGGAAAAGTTCCCTAACAATGATTTTTTACTTAGATATCTCAATCTACATCAACTTATGTCAAATTTTACATACAGCATATTATCCAATTTAGTCTTGAGATTTGCATTCTAAATCATTTGATCTTATTCCATTCTTTATTCCAATACCTGATAGGTTCCATTGATAAAGTGGACGGGTATAGCATGGGGTAGTGAGTGGTGGTAAGGGTTCTTCAAAAGGATAGAAAGGACCTCCATTCGAGAAGGCTTTGCCTCTCGTCCCCCAAGCTCCAGAGTTCTTTCAAGTGCACGCTGACAATATGCAGCATACTTTCCCACCTCAGATCTGTTGAAGAAAATCTTTTATCATATGGTTCCTTTAGTGCTTTAATTGAAAAAAGTTAATGTTAAGGCAGTTAATCAAAGCAAAACTACATCTAAGAAACTATAGTCAGTATTAACAAAGGAAATATTGACTCAAACTCCAATATGATAAATATTTATCATACCAATAATACACATCTGTACAAAACTATTCTTCCCTTAACATTTATCTCAAAATGAACTCACTTAGTATCAGCATTCCTCTCTAAATGAAGTTTGAGATACCACAAAAGTTTGCTATTCTTAGGCACAAACAATGAGACTGCCAGGGCCAGGAACTGCCAACCCTGGATAAATGTAAATGATGGTGGGTTGATTTTAGGGTCAGCTGGAAGAGGCTGGCCACTTCCTAGAGTAGGCGAGGCCTTCTGTGCACCTGATGAATCACACAGGAACAACGATTGTGTGGCACAAAGCAGGAGATTCTGGAGAGAGAGAATTATAAAAGTGATACATAGAAAAATACACAGTGTAAAACAATCACAATACAACTTGTGTTCAATCAAAGTAAAAATTGAGAAAGGAGGATATAATCATGTTGATATATATTAAAATATACATAAGGTCAGTAAATTCTCATAGATTTGACAACTGTTTCATAAGGGAACTGTTGCTTAGAAACTAGTTTTCACTTTTCAGCCTACTAAATCAAAGATCAATTAAGTATATACAGAACAGGTAAGGAAAAACAGATTATCAAGTTCTTAAACTGTACACAAAAAAATTAAATGCACTTGAACATACTGACTGCCATGAATATGGACAACCACTACTAACAGCAAAAGAATAATGGAGGCAGACCCAATTCTCTTTTTTTTTTTCTCAGAACAAAGGTCTGTGAAAGGGCCTGAGCCTTAACTTATATTTCTCAAATCCCACTTGATCATATTTCAAAGTGAAAATCCTTGTTCTCAATTCATCATGGTTACATGATATACTACACATATCTTATTTTATTTATGAGCTCGTTGCTGTCTTAGTTTGGGATCTTTGTTAAGAAGTTCGAGAGAGAGAGAGAGAGAGAGAGAGAGGGAGAGAGAGAGAGAGAGAGAGGGAGGGGGGGGGGACCCTAACAACACTGCCGGTCTCCCACTTTAAAAGGGATGGGCCTGAGGGAGTGAGAAATGGCAGTGCCTCACGAAGTGCCATAGGCATAGGTGACAACTTTCACATGTAACAGATGTGAAAATAGCAGCTTGCCAACTGACACATAAATCATAACTAAAAAAAATGTCACTTGTTTTTTAGAATTGAAGAGACAAGTGGACAAGAGTGTGTGCACTTGTATGTACCTATTCATGTACATGAGTTTGCATAATCATTTATCTGTACTATAAGGGGAGGAAGTTTTACACTCATGAGGCTCCTCAATCATTCACCTTAAATTGCTGTAAAATGCTGTTTGCATTTACTATGTCTTCATCTATTTTATTCCAACATCCATCACTCTTATAATATAAAAGTACTCCTTCACATGTTTTAACATATTTCTTGGTTAATTATTTATCTGTACTGTTTTACACTCAAGGGGCCATCTCTTATCATACACCTAAAATTGCTGTAAAATGCGGTCTGCATTTACTATGTTTTCATTCATCTTATTCCATTTATTCAATGCTATTATACTATAAAAGCACTCTTACACATCTTTTTTGTGATATTTCTTGCTTAATTTCATGTTATGCCCCCTGGATGTTCTATTTCTACATCCTTCAAAACAACTATTCATGCTTTACTTCACCAATTTCCTAAAAAGATTTAAAACCAGTGATCAGTTCATACCTCACTCTTCTCTCTTCCAAGGTAGGCAAATCTAAGGTCTTTAGCCTTTCCCTGTAATTCATCTCTCTTAATTCTGGTACCATATTTGTTACTCTCCTCCGGACCTTCTCTGTTATCTCTTTCTGCTGTTTCATGGGCCGTGACCAAATCTCAGGTATCTATTCTAGCTTTGGGCTCATGTATGATGTGAACAGCTTGCTAATTATTTTTTTAATTCATGAACTTGAATGCAATTGTAATATGTGCAAGTAGACGGTTGGTCTGTGTAATTTTTCTGCTAAGGTGGGACTCCAGCAACTAGTTTGGGAAAATGTCTACTTACACTCAGATTCTTGTAGCTTATTTCCTATTAGATGATATTCATATCAATGTGACCCATCCTCATTACTTTATATTTGTTTTGGAGTCTATCAAGGTCCCCTCATAACCTGATGCATTCTTCCATACTTCTCACTTTCCTCATGACGATTGCATCATCTGCAAACATATTCAGGTAGAAGTTAACACTTTCTGCCATATCATTCACATAAATCATGAATGATTCTAGAATAGAATCCCGCAGAACTCTGCTGTTGACCACAATCCATTTTGAGATGGCTCCTCTGTCATGCATCCTTCGTTCCCTTCTACAAAGATAATTTCTATTTACTGAAAGAGTGTATCCCCTTATTCCTGCCTAGAGATGCATCTTCTTAATCAGCCTCCTATGCAGTACAGTGTCAAATGCTTTCTGGCAGCTGAGATACACACAATCCAACCAGCTTTCTTGTGTCCACTACCAAGCTCATTCTGTCATATAAGTCTAAGAGGTTCATTATGCATGCCTGTCTTTCCTTGAAATCTTGTTGTCGCTCACAAGGATATTGTCTCCTCTGCTAGAAGTCATCCAATTGCTGTCTGATTATCTTTTCTAGTACCATGCAGACCAGATGTGTTAGGAAGATGAGACTGGTCTGTAGTTCAACATCTCTTCCCGGTCTCCTTTCTTATGGACAGGTATGAAGTTTGCTCTTTTCCACTTCCTTGACACATTCCTATTCTCCAAGAACATCTTGAATAGTGTTTCAAGAGGTCCATCAAGTGTATTTTCCTAAATCTTCAACACACATGATGAAATTTCATCAGGACCTTGTATGGGTCAAAACCCTTTAGTACTCTGTTAATGTCTTTTCTAGATATCCCAATGCTTTTTGAGACCTCTTCCACATTCCATCTTACTGGTTTTGGGCTGCAATGTCTTCCACCGTATAAACTTCGAACTTTACATTTAGCTCTTCACGCATGAAATACATCATCCTCTACAATTTTTCCCCCTGAATTCTTGACCTGATTTGCATCTCTGTATCTGACAATTTATTCCTGATGTTTTATTTGAGTTTTTCATTTTCTCCTGACTGGTCAACAATATTCTTTTCAATGTTTCTTTGCTCCTTCTTTCTTATCCTGCTATACTAATTCGTTGCTTCCTCTTATCATACAAATGCTGGCTGACTGGAGTGGCACCTATATCTTTATCACAATAAATCTCAAAGCACCTTTGCTTTGTAACATATTTTATTGAATGATTCTGCCCTCTTTCTTAATCTTCTCTTAACATTACACTGAAAATTTCAACATAATACCTATGTTCCTGGCTACTGAACTCCAATCCTAATTTATTTTACAAAAGAAATTGTGTGTTGAAATGGTATGGACATAGAGAGAGAATGAATGAGGAGAGGATGGCAAAGAGGACATATGTCAGACCTAGAGGGAACACACAGAAGGTGAGATCAAACTTGAGATGGAAGGATGGAGTGAAAAAGATCTTGATTGTACAGAGCCTGAACATGCAGGAGAGTGAAAACTGCACATAAGGTAAATTGAACTGGAGTGATATGGTATACTGAGGGCAATGTACAGTCGATGGACTGATCCAGCACATATGAAGCATCCAGGGGAAACTATGAAAAGGTCTGTGGGGCATGGTTGTGGGTAGAGGGCTGCAATTTTGCTGCATTACACAGTACAGCTAGAGAATAAATGTGAGCAAATGAGGCCTTTGCTTTGTCTACTCCTAGGGTACCTCATCAATACTGGAGAAAAAAAAAAAATTGTGTGTAGTTTCCATGATTATATCTGCTTTAAGTCTTGTCTTATCTCTGCTCTTTTAGTTTCCTCATATATCACACAATATCAAACTTAAGAGTTACATGATCAATTTTTCCAAATGGTGTATCATGTACGATATTATCAGTATCCATTTTAGTGTGTTCTGAAATAAGATCTATTAATGATGGTGTATCAGTCCCTCTCATCCTTATATGCTCACTTACATGATGGTACAGGAAATTTTCCTCTAAACACTTTAAAAACTTGTGTCAATGATTCTCTGTCACCATGAGAGTCCAAAGTCCCCCCAGTCTATCTCTTTATTGTTGAAATCTTAAGTCATAATGCTTCCGTATCAACATGAGAATCCAAAGTCCCCAAGACTTTTTCTTTAATACTATAATATCCACACCAACATGAACTTCTTTCTTACAGATACCCTTCCCATTATGTAGGTCTGAACAGACCGTCAACTATTACATTCTGAAACTTAAGGTGAGTGTGTGTGTGTGCATAATTACCTATTTGAACATTACAGGGAGATGGCTTTACACTTGTGGGGCCTCATCTCTGGTATTGGTTATAAAATAAAGTGGACTTTTAATTTCTTTTAAGCTGCCGGCATTCACAGTCTCTTTCCTTAGACCATTCCAATCATTCACTACCCTTGCACTAAATACCTCGTGTGTGTGTGTGTGTGTGTGTGTGTGTGTGTGTGTGTGTGTGTGTGTGCACTTACCTTTTTAGTACCATATGGGAAGGGAGTTTACACTCATGGATACCCATCTCTTGAACATTCTCTACTATCATACAGCTTCTTCAATCTATATACACTGGCTGCAGATGTGACTGTATATATGAGATTACTACCTGTGTGTTACTGGGGGAGAGTTTACACTTGTGTTGCCTTGTCTCTTAACCATGTATGTATACCATGTCTTTAATCCTATGTATGTATGCACACAAACACACACCCCAGCCTAAACCAGGTAGCCATTTACTGACCAACAGCAAGGGGAGGATAAACACCAGGGTATGTGTATATTTATTCATATCCATTTACATTTCCATCAGATTTGAATGAAAAACTACAGAAGTTGTACGTTTTTGGTATTGTGTAAAAGAAGCTGAGAGTAAATGTGAATAAAAGCAATGTAATTAGGTTTTGCTGTGCAGAGGGAACTTCTTTTTTTCTTTTTTATGTTGGAGGCTCCATTCACAGACAAAAGTCCTCATCAAGGCCAGGCCTTAACTAAAATACAAAGAGGCTAAAGAAAGGAAAAAAGAAGAGAAAATGAAATGTGTTTTCAAATTTTGGAGTAAGTGAAAAACATGTCTTTTTAAAAGTGCCAGGTCATAGTTATTGGGAAAGACAGGAGGGGATTGAGAGTTCCAAAGCTTTGAAGTGTGACAGAGAAGCTTGCAAAGTATCGCATGGTCTAGCTAATAGTAGGGACAAACAAGCAGTCAGCTCTCAGGAGCAAAAACCAAGGTAATAACTATAGAAGAGAGAAAGTGAACCAACATTGCAGCACCCAACAAGCAGGTCAAGTTCTGAAATGTGCCAGGCAAAGTTGATATGTCAGACTACTTTTAACTTACCTCCGTCAAGTAGGGATGCAGAGCTAGAACCGCCCCATGAATGATAGCAGTACTCCATACAGTGAAAGTAGTACTCCATACAAGAACAGATCAATCCTCTTTATAAATGGAGCAACTGTTCAGAAGAAAAGAAATTCTGACTTCTGAACAGAACTCCCAGTTTCTTTGAAGCAGACTAAGCTACTCCATAATGTGGGGTTTCTAAGACAATGTTGAATTCATTATAAGAATATTCACTGAGTCAAGAGAAAGAAGTACAGAACTGTCAAAGGAGAGATGTAAATTGTAAGGAATTTTTGAGAGAGATGGGCAGTAATTGGGTCTTAACTTAACTAGGTTTTGTCTATCCCAATGAAATATTCTGCCCAAGTCTGAGTTTACTGAGGAAGTAGTGTTGAGACAAGATGCTGGCTGAGTGAGAGAAGTAGCAGAATTGAAGGATGTGGAGGAAAGCAGCTCAGATTGTCAGCATATGAGTGCACCTGGTTATATGTAGAAAATAGGAAATCATCAATGAAAAGGAGAAAATGAGAAGGTGACAGAAGAGAACCTTGAGGGACACCACTGTTTATAGAGAAAGAGGGAGGAGCTGATCCATCAGCAACCATGGAGGTATATCTGCCAGAGATGAAGCTACACGTGAGGGAGGCAAGCCAAAACAGGGGAGCTTCGATATAAGCCCCTATGCCACACCCTGTTAAAAGCTTTGGATATATTAAGGCCAACTACAAGGGATTTTCCAAAATCTTCCAGGGATAATGACTAGACATCAATAAGATAGGAAAGTATATCACCAGTGGATTTTGCTTTACGGAGGCCATACTGGTGAACAGAGAAAAGACTGAGATTTACTATGTCTGAGGATATGGGTGCTGAGGAAGGATTCAAATACTTAGGAAACAGTATATATCAAAGCAATAAGCCAATAGTTAGAGGGTTTGGAATGATTGCCCTTCTTAGGGATAGGACGTACCAACACATGCTTCCAAGAAAGAAAAGTTTTGGTTAGTTGATGTTTGCAGATTTGAATGGAGAAAATCTGGAGGAAGTGGAATGTTTTACTTACCTGGGATTGGACAAGGCAGCAAAAGAAAACATGAAAGCAGAAGAAAGTCACAGGGTAGGTAAGGGGGTAAAGATTTTGGGACCACTGAGGAATGTATGGAAAGAGAGGTCATTTTCTGAGATGCTGAAAATGGTTATGTTTGAAGGTACTACAGTCCCAATGATATCAAAAGGATGCAAGGAAAAAGCTGTACAAGAGAATGTGTGGAGGAGGGTGTAGGTGTTCGAAATAAATGATTATGTACAATATGTGGTGTCAGGTAGTGTGATTGAGTAACTAAAACAGATAAGAGAGGTATGGTAATAAGAAGAGTGTGGTTGAAAGAGATGAAGAGGGTGTGCTGAAATGGTTTGCATGTGAAGAGAATGAATGAAGATAGGTTGACAAAGATGATATATGTGTCAAAATGGAGGGGGAACAAGTAGAAGGAGAGACCAAACTGGAGATGGAAGCTTGAGGTGAAAACATTTTGCATCCTCAGGGCCTGAACATGCAGTAGGGTGAAAGGAGTGCATGGAACAGAGTGATTCTGAACGAAGTGGTATACAGAGGATGATATGCCGTCGATGAACTGAGCCAGGGCATACGAACCAGCCAGCAGAAACCATGCAAATGTCTGAGGGGTCTGGTTGAGGATACAGGGCTGTTGTTTCAGTGCATTACACATGACAGCTAGAAAATGGATGTAAGCATATGAAACCTTTCCTTTGGCTGTTTCTCGCACTACCTCACTAATGCAAGAAATGACAAATGCTACCTCGCTCATGCGGGAAATAGTGAATATCCATAAAAAAGAATTTTTTTTCATCATAAATATTCACCATTTCCCACTTTAGTGAGGTTGCATCAAAAACAGAGGTCTGAGCCTTAGAGGAAAAAATCCTTACTTGGCCCCCTTCTTTGTTCCTTTTTTTGGAAAAATACAAACTGGAGGAGAGGATTTCCAGCCCGGCTCTCCCACCTCTTTTAGTCGCCTTCTACAACATGCAAGGAATACGTGGGAAGTATTCTCTCTCCCCAATCCCAGGGATATTATATATATATTTATTATTTATTTATTTTATTGATTATACTTGATCGCTGTTTCCCGCATTAGCGAGGTAGCACCAGGAAGCAGATGAAGAAAGATCCATTCACTCACATACACACATATAAACATACATGCAAATATATGCACAATACATACATATACATACCAACATAAACATATATACATACATATACATTCGCATGCATATGCACACGTACATATTCATACTTGCTTGCCTCCATCCATCTCTCATGCCAACCCGCCCCTCAGGAAAGAGCATCACCACCCCTTGCATCAGCAAGGTAGCGCCAGGAAACAGATGAAAAAGGCCACATCCACTCACACTCAGTCTCTAGCTGTCATGTGTAATGCACCGAAATCAGAGAACACTATCCACATCCAGGCCCCACAGACCTTTCTATGGTTTACCCCAGACGTTTCACACACCCTGGTTCAGTCCACTGACAGCACGTTGACACCAGTACACCAGATCATTCCAAATCACTCTATTCTGAGCACGCATTTCACCCTCCTGCATGTTCAGGCCCCGGTTGCTCAAAATCTTTTTCACTCCATACTTCCACCTCTAAAGTGCACTTTCATGTATGATTACACAAAAGTGCACTTTGGAAACTTATCGTGCTTCATTTTCCTTGTGGTTATCAGCAAATATATATATATATATATATGTATATATATATATTATCCCTGGGGATAGGGGAGAAAGAATACTTCCCACGTATTCCCTGCGTGTCGTAAAAGGCGA
>JAYMFT010215177.1:0-11446 GCA_038088735.1 Panulirus argus
TTAAAATACTCATATCAAGATGCACCTTAACACTGTTGCGTTGGTGTGGTCGTGACTCTTGATAATGATCACACAGCAACCAACACGATTCAAACATTGTTTGCCTATCATACCAACACATCAACCAAACTATAATAAATTAAATCAACAAAATTGGGACATTTTTGGTAGTCCCCAAAAATGAAACACATGTTATGACCTTAATGATTAAGAAAAAGGGAGTAACTTAGGATGATGCAGTCATATGGAGAGAATGGATAGGGAAAGATGAAGAGAATATATATATGCTTGTGAAAAGTGACAAAAGCAAGATACCCAATAGTAATAAGATAGTGAACAGGGTTGCTTGTAAGTAGATACATAGAAAGTTTAAAATTTAAAGAATTTTTTATTGATGAGCTTTCAAACTTATTTATTACCTCATGTGAACACTTAAATGAAGTTAAATAAATTTTATCCTCTTCTTATGTGTAATTCATCCTTTTCAGGAATTCTTTGAAAACCCAGCGTTTAGACCAGATGGACTGAAAATCTATCCAACCTTGGTTATTCGTGGCACAGGCTTGTACGAGCTATGGAAAACTGGACGGTACAAGAGCTATCCTCCCAATACTTTGGTTGACTTGATAGCCACAATACTTTCACTTGTACCCCCATGGGTTCGTGTATATAGAGTGCAGAGGGATATCCCTATGCCCTTAGTTAGGTGGGTATCTTTTGATGTGTCAGATATAATTTCATGAAAGTAAAGTTCAAACTGTAACTATGATAATAAGGGATATTCTGAAAGAAGAAAATAGAAAGGTGGAATGATTCAATAAAAGTTTCCAAGGCACTAAAAGACTGGTCAACAAAATTCTGTTTTTGCCCCACAGACTAAAATATTTAGACTTCATAGTACTTTTTATGCTGAATTTAAATCTGTTTTTAGAATTTTCTATCTGGTATGGTTTTTAAATGACAGGGCAATTGGATTTTATATTAGGTTTATATTATTCATAAATATGGCTGGTATTACACGTAAAAAACTTATCTCTAAAACGTAGTAGTGTAAGATTTTCGGCTACATTTAGCCTCAGGAACATCCCTCCTTAGTGTCCAGCAGTAAAAACAAAATTTAGTTTCATTCTGAAGAAGCTTCCAGCCCTTTAACCTGGAACTCAAAAGCTCAGCTTGCTTCTTAAAAAGATTTGAATTGTAGACAAGGTCATTAAGATCTTGACTCAGTAAATGTGGTTCACTTGAAGAACATCTTGCTGCAGATGTTGTACCCATATTGTCCTCTACTTGGTCTACTTTCTCATCACCAGACACATTGTCACTCAGTGTCATGTTTCCTGACTGTGAGGTACTAGCCTCATAGCAGATGGTAAATTAGGATATTTAACTGTATGCTTGGATTTTGATGTTATTCAGTTTATATTTTTCAGGCAGAAGTTGCAATCAAAAGCATGATCTTCGGGTTCTCTCCAAACCAAAGGAATGACAAAAGGTTTACGGCATGAACCTTTTGCCCATGCTGTGAGAAGCCTGACACATGTGACACAACAAATATGGGGCCCAACTTTTATCCTGGTCACCCACTTTACAGCCAAAGTAATGCTCATTGCATTTTTAAAGAGGGATGTGAAAGAATGTTTTTGTTATATGAATGTCAGTTGACCACAGATGTAGCAGAAAGAATTTGAACTATTTACACAGTTTCTTGGCATTATAATGGTGGATGGGGTATCAGCACAACACTTGAATACACAATAGCACAATCTGTCAACAGAGTGGAAAAGACACTGTTTTCACATTGAGTTCTTGCCTGCAACTGACAGAGAACTGCTGCTCAGGAGTGGGCACTGTTTGCATGCCCAACATTTCCAGTCATGTTTCTGCAGGCCTCTGGTGACTCATTTATCTAGGCTTGTGCTTTCAAAAAGAAGCTATTGCACTTCACAAATTATGAAAATAACCATGTTTGTTAAACTTTTTGTTTCAAGTGCTCTGTAGAGCACTGGTACATATATACTGTACGTTATGATGTGCGAGTATGCTGGGACAGAAAAACTATTGTGGATAGAGAAATTCTGAAAACATATTTGGATTCAGCATGCAAAAATACATTAAAAACAGATAATTTTTTCCATGGGACAAAATCTTTATTGACCAGTGTTATTGAATGAAAGTCCTTCTGGGAATCTCTGACATGGAAGCCAGTTTTAAAAGACAGTAAGTCCTGGAAGATTATTTTGGTCAAAAGTTTACTCCACTCCATTTTCACGATATCCTTCATGAAAATTTTGTTGCTAGGGTCAGGATTCCAGTACGTGGCAAAGATGTGGGTGGGATTTAGTTTGCTTGAGCTTCAAACAGCATAGGCAGAAGCTGAGATATCTTGACCTTAATCCTCTCTGTTGGAAAGAGAAAGTATTAAATGCCACTCTAAAATGATATTGGTGCTAACTTCTGATCCAATTGCTTGTGTTCTATTCTCTGTATAGTTAGACAGCACATAACCCACCCACCTGATTTTTTTCCTTTGGTTGGTAGATGAAGAGGTACCAGTTTCACTTGGGAAAAAAGTGACAGAAGAGGTTGAATGTTCCTTTATGGGCATTAGCTATTCATATAAAACCTTCATATTACTAGATTCTTCACAAGACTTAAAAAAATGCATGATTAAGTCCAAGTCAGTAAGCCTTGTTGCTGAATTCTTAGCAGATGTATGGAGATACTTTATTCTCTCCACTTAGATGAAAAATTGTAGTATAAGGTTTAGGTAAATATTAATTTTGGACCAATTTGTTTCACATAGAACTAGCTGATTCTTTGGAGATATTACTAGCACCAAGCACTCTTTTTTTTTTTTTAACAATATTTCATGATTCTTTACTGAACTAAAACAGAAGTAAGCTTCTTCAGGTATCCTGAACACTTTTTTTTTTATTATTCATCAGTTCTGGTGTAGAGCATGGAAATCTAAGAGAATTAGCTTTAGCCCGGATGAAAGATTTTGGTACAGAATGCCGAGATGTTCGTACTCGCGAAGTTGGTATTCAAGAAATCCATCATAAAGTTCGTCCTTATGAGGTAAACAAACTTTTCTTATTCTTTACATGTAGTAATCATTTTACTATTTTAAATGTTGTTCAATATGTAGTCTACTTAACAAACCTGCTTTTTATTGCATGTTTTTAACTGATTACCAAAGACTTCTTAATACTATATAGTAATGCATCATTAATGACCATCATGCTTTAGCAGTTTATTATCAACATACTACACCTTTCCCATGTATTTCAAAAAGTATTTTACTTTACTTTGAAGGTTGCTGCCAGTATGTTTGGCCACGAGTCAGATTTTTTTTTAAATTTTCAAAGAATATTGGACTTGAACATGTTTGTAGAATACTTCAAGCTTAATATTTCATCACAGCAGTTTCAGTTCAGTTTACTGGAAATTGATTATTGATAAAGTTTAACTTTTTTTTTGAGCTGCAGTTTTTCTTGCTTTTATGTGACATCAAGGTGTATCGAATATCATATTTTTAAGCTTTAAGGTCTAGTCAAGTTGATAAGATATAAAGAAATTCAAATTAAGGATTATCTTTTTACAGGCACCACAATGAAACTAATTGCATAATGAAGGGGCTAAGCTCAGAAATCTTTGAAAGAAGATTAGATAGATGTACGAAAACAGTTTTACAAGAACTCAAGAAGGTTAACACATTCTATATGTTTTGTGAGAGAATAACGAAATTCTTAAACATGCAGTATATGCAGCGAGCACTATGTACTAGACTTCCTGTGTAGCAAAATATTCATACTTAACCAAGACATACACACAAATAAACAGACAAACATTAACATGCATGTGCACATCAGAGACAGAGAAAGAGAGAGAGAGAGCAAGAGCTATTTTGTTTCAGTATTCATTGTAGCTTCACACAATTATTCAGGTAGAAATGATCCGACGTGATTACATGGCAAATGGAGGATGGGAAACATTCCTGTCTTATGAAGACCCGGAGCAGGACATATTGGTTGGGCTCCTTCGGCTTAGAAAGTGCTCAGATCAAACCTTCAGGTGGGTATTCTAATCTAGTTTCTTATAATTTAGAACTGAAGTTCAGGCTTTTTTTTTATTGTTAAAGAGAAAGAAATCTGTTGAATGAAAATCTTTAATCAGTCTTATCTTATTCTTCCTCCAGATCCTTAGATTTCACTCTCCTTTCTTAGGTGTTTTTCACACAGTTCCTTTAGAGTAAACATCTACTTCACAGAACTTCAGAGAACCTCTGCCTTTGCTGAATCCACACTGCTTCCCAACCTTATGTACTTATTTTAAGTTTTACCTATCCACACCTATATAAACTTTGGATTCACATATAATAATCAGAATTGAGAGAATTACTTTCATGAACATTTCAGGTATATTTTACACTTAAGTTTTTCCCATTTTCCAGAGTTTATGATACACCTACAATTTATCTTCTCAGCAAAATTACTTCTGACTTCAGCTTTCCCACAATCATCCTTACTGAACTTCAGTCCCAAGCATCAGAACTTATCCATAACTAACAGTTCTTTACTTACAAACTGATAGTACACTACAAATTTCTGTTTCAAAAAACTTGTATCCTTCTTTTACTTACATTTGTTGTTAGCATCCTGTTTCAACATTCTCTATCAAAGCTTACTATGATTCTCTCCGATTTTTCCTCTGATGTAGATAATAGCTTGACATCACCTGCCTGTGAGACGTGTGACGGTTGCTGTTTTCCTTTAGCTTTGTGTAGTACTACACCATTGTATTGCTCCACCCAACTCACATTTCCCACTGTGCCTCATCAGCCATGGTAACATTACACAACCTCCATGAAATCTCACAACCAGTCTTTCATATTTCCATTATAAAAGATCTCTAACAGCATTAAGAAGTTGTCCATGCACACCATATAAAGGCAGAACTTCCCACAGAGATTTTGATTTCTAAATCCATATATTTTGCATACACATACCTTTTTTCTGTATAACTTTCTCTGCTACATAAGTGCAAAAATTTGGTCGACACGCCCTCTTTCCCTTCAAAATTAGAGGTTGCCATTGTAAATATAGGTTATGAGGAATTAAAATGAGGGAAATATCAGCTTGTTTGATTGAAGATTTAAGAAAGCTAGTTGAAGGGAAAGGGTCTAGAAGCAGAAACTAAATTTACCAAAAAGTAGTGTGTAAAATATGATTTATGAATAGAAAATTTAGATATTATATGTGAATAAAAGAAAAGCAAAAGAGTATCTTAGGAAATATGAATGAAATTGAAATATGAATGAAATTGTAAAGGAGAACATTATAATTTGGAAGAGATAAAGAGATGAAGAGAAGAGGTGTGTAATTATTAGACAAGCTTGGGGTATTGTTAGTTACAAGGAATGAATTTTGTATGAGTAGGAAAGTGATTTCAAAACTGCTTGGAAATGATGGTGAAAGAGATGTGCCTTTTGAAAAAAGTCAAATCCAAGGTAAGAATGGGGAGGAATAGATAAAAGAAGAAATTACAAAGAAGGAAGTGAGTTTAGCAGTTACACTCTTAAAAATGCAAATGTTAGGAATGTACATGGAATGGTGAGTTAGATGATTTTATTTATAGTTGCCCAAGGACCCCATTGTTAAAGGGGTTCTAGAGTTAATTCATGACACATTTGTAGGAGTTCCCACTCCTTAGAGGCTGCTCTACTTATAGCCACAAGAAAATGATGGACTGATTTGGAGTGAGAAGTTCTTGATGAGTCTGTACTCCTGGTGATACACCCTTGCCAAAGGTGACTTATCATGTGCATTGTAATCTCATGCAGGCAGAGTCATGTAGCACCTGGGTATGATCGTCAAAAATACAGATGAAATTGTTGTTAGGTGGTTATGGAGTTTATGTATGCAAACATGGAAAAGTTGTTTTGTGTCTGACAATTAGATTAGATTAGTGATTGTTCTGTTGTTCATAGATGAAGGAATAAAAGTGATATTAGGAATAACCGAGAAATGTGTCTTTGTGGCATAGTTGATATGGTTTATGGTAGGATCATAAATAGTCTTGTTAAAAGAATTAATGAACTTTTTGTGGGTGAAGGTTAAGCACAGGTTTAGAGTCATAAAGTTAAATGGCATGTATATGCATTGAAATATACATATTTCTAACACTTAGGCCTGAGTTGGTGGCTGGTGTATCGATAGTGCGAGAGCTACATGTGTATGGTTCAGTGGTACCAGTGAGTACTCGTGATCCTACCAAATTCCAGCATCAGGGCTTTGGCATGTTACTTATGGAAGAAGCAGAGAGGATTGCTAAAGAAGAGCATGGATCTCATAAAATTTCTGTAATTTCAGGTAGGTTTGCATTAGAAATTTTGATTTATCTTGTGCATTCATAGCCAGTTCATATATGGGGTCTTCCTAAATTGTAACAACCATCAACTATATGCACACATTCCTTTGTTTATGACCCATTTTTCACAATGGTTTGGCAGTTGTGTAAATAAAACCTTTGCTACATGTATGTACACTGAAGAAAGAATGTTGGAAAAAGCAAGGGTTGCCCCAGCAAGTGTATATGTACAAGTGTGAATGTGGAAGTAGGAATAGTTGACTCTGAAGTTACAGAAAAAGAGTAAGAGAGGAAAGGAGAGAAAACTAGTAATCACAGTAATTATTTTCTTTATTCTACTCTGGAATATAACATTTGCTCTTCTAGAGGTCTCTTATCTACCTACTATAAGGACCACTAACACTGGTTTATGAATTGGTATTTGGACAAAGGCTTTTATCATGTTAAATTGACTTCCATAGAATTTTAAGTACTTTGATATTTGTAGTATTTGTGAGTGATCACTTCCCTTTCATGTAGAGTAACTTCTTGTGTTATTGGCAAAAGCCTTTCCCAATTCATGGTCAGTTACTATAAATTAGGCCTTAAGTTTAAGAGGCTTCTTTCCATACTTGATGAATGTATATGCTGCAGAGATGTGTAAATGCAATCCCCCTCACCCAACCCCTACCTGTTTAGCTAATTTCTTATACCATAAAACTGCCGTACTTGGCAGACTGAGAAGTCAACATTTGATGTCTAGAACTGGGTGTGCTACAGCCTGAAGTGTGGGTTGGTAACTGATAGTTAAGTCAAATTGGTTCTTGGATTTAAGGCAGTTTAGCTTATGATGGGTGACAAGTTCATTTTGTTCAGGTGATCTCTGAAATGTGATTTGATTTTCTGTTTCTGGATTCACAGCTGCTTTTTATTAGGTTAAGTCATATGTTAGTATCTTCATGTTATTCAGGTTAAGAAAGAATTTTTGTAAGTTTTAAAAATTATTTTTTCCTTGTGATGCTTTTAAGAATGCTTTTTGGTCTATTATGTTTTATCTGTTTTGTTTGCAAAGTTTAATAACTTTTGTAGTTATGGTTGTGTCTAATGATAATTGTAAACCAATCAGATTTAATGATTAGTGCATTTACCATCTGTTAAGATTTCAGAGCATTTGAGAATGTGAAGCAGTTTTGACTCTGTACTGTGTCTTTATGTGTTTATTAATTCTTATATTTATATATTCTTCCAGGTGTTGGCACTCGGAACTATTACAGAAAGCTGGGATATGACCTAGATGGACCATACATGTCGAAGTCCCTCATCTAATGATACTAAGAAATTGTTGAATACCTTGAGGAAGATGTATAGTCGTGAATATGAAGGGCTTTAAAGATGTAACTCTTTATCTATCTATATCCTGAAGCCCGTTCCTTTTGTGAACTCCCTAAAGGTGGTGGCCACGGCAAAAGAGTCTTCATGATTGTTGAACTCCAGAGCCACTTCTTAGCCTTTAGTGCCTTACCCTAAACAGGCATCTAGCAGAGGGCAGTTCTAGCACTTTGTTTTCAGATACTCCTACTAATTTTTCTACAAACTACTCTTTCCTAATATGACTACCTGATACTCCTGCCTAATGTTACAACCTACTACTTCTACCAAATACTCCTACCTATTACTTCTACCTACTACTTACATCTATGGCTCCTACCATTTTGCCAAAAGGCAGAGCTAGCACAAAGTGCTCTCCGCTGGAAAATCTAGAGTTGCGAACAGTGAGTTGTTTGAGTTAAATTTTGTCAACTGTTATTTGTGACGAGAAGTAATATTCATAAGATATATTTTAATCAACCTACTGAACCTCTTTCTTGGATATTGTAACTGATTATGCTGATTGTGACAACTGGTACACATAATGAAATGAGTTGTTTGTAGATTAAATGTATAATTAGACCTCTCAACCAAAACTCTTATAACCAAAGTGGATTTCAAAAGGAAACCTTTCCAAAAGCTGATGCTTTTTCTGTTTAGGAAAGAAAAAATTAAGAAATATTCTCAATCAACAAAAAATATTTTGAGTTCAAGAGCATTTAGGGTTCATAGACCTCTAACATATCCTTTTTATAAAAGAAAAATAATTTTATCACTGTGGACTGTAATTTTTGGATGAGGGGTTGTTTGGGTGTCCCAAAATCTCCACAAATCAAAACAGCTTAAAGTGAATTACTTTACTTAAGAGATATTTCACTGTTTTTTTTTTTTTTTTTTTTTTTTTTTTTTTTTTTTTTTTTTTTTTTTTTTTTTTTTAAGGCTTACTTGAAAAAATCTATACATTGATATTCACATGCTTTTTGGTTCGGTGAGCCACCCTTTAAAATTTTTAATAAGTTTCATTTTGTGTTACAGCTTGTAGGGAAGACCTCATGAAATGATTTATTGGGGGTTTTATGCTAATGGTGATATATACAGTGTATGAAATATTTTTTGTGTATAAAGAAGTACTTTGTAAATATAAGCTTGCACAGACTGCTAACAAAAAAAGCCTCACTCCAACCAGTGTAAATATTAATAATCAGTAGACCGTTACTTTTGTGTTTCTAACAGTTAAGTGTGTAACCCCCACCCCCATTACGTTCCCACTTGTCGATATTGGGTTTATTTTTTCAATAAATTTTAAGCTTTTGCTTGCAGTTAAATTAATCATGTGTAATACTTAGTTTCTTTTTTTTTAATATCTGCTTGCCCTCTGTCTTAGTGAGATAAGATTAGGGACAGACAGATGACAGTCAAGGGAAGATCCTCACTTCACTCCTTTTGTTCTTACTTTTAGAAAGTGATGAAAAAGGAGGGGAGGGTTTCTAACCCACAACTCCTGCCAATCAAAGTCACCTCTTACAGCATGAAGGAGGTATGTGGGTAATATTATTTTTTCCCCCATGCTAAGGGATGAGACGAAGATGGTTATACTTGATGGCAGAGTAATCATAAATGTGTTGAATGGGTGCAAGTCTGTGGCCCTGAATACAAAAGAACAAAAGGGGGTGGACATGCTGGGAACAAAATGTTTGAGGACTATATGTGGTGTGAGGAGGGTTGATTATATAATAAATTACTGTAAAACATGTGTTGTTGTAAGCAGCATGTGCTTGAGAGAGCTGGGTAGCTTGTGCTTAAATAGTTTAGATACATGGAGAGTGAAGAGACTCTGACTAGAGGATATACATGTCAGAAGTGGAGAAAAAAAGATGGTGTAAACCAAGAAAGAGATGGAAAGATGGGGTGAGAGACTTTGAGTTATAAGGTCGTGGACATTTAGGAGGGTGAAGCATGTGCATAGGTTAGAGCAAATCGGAGTGATGTGGCATACAAAGGGTAACATTCTGTCAGTGGGTTCAACCAGGCAATGTGAAGTGGTCAGAGGAAACTACGGAATAGACTGGGCATTGGTTGGGTATGGGGGCTATGGTTTCGGTGCATTATACATGGAGAGTGGATGTGAGCAAGTGAGACTTCTCTGTCTGTTCCTGACACTACCTCATTGATGTAGGACATGGTGAACAAGTACTTTGAAGAACAGTTGAATGTGTCAGATGAAAGTGGATGGTGTGTGTAGGACATGGGAGGTATGTGAAATGAGATAGTCGTAGCAAATGTTTTGATGAAAAGAAAAAAGGTGAATGACTTGCATAAGATGAAGTGTGGCAAAGCAGCAGGAGTATATGGGTTAGCACTTGAATTTCTCATGAAAGGGGTGCCTGTATTTTTGATTGGTTTGTTGTATGTATAGCTCAAAGTTAGATGACTGAGGATTGGCAGAATGCCTGTATAGTGCCTTTGTATGAAGGCAAGGACTTAAGTGAATGTTCAAATCACAGATGTACAAGTTGCCAGGCATTTTGTATGGGAGAGTGGTGATTGAGAGGGTGGTGACATGCATAGAACATAAGATTAGGGAGCAAAAATTTGGTTTCAGGAATGGTAGAGATTTTTTTTGGATCAGAAGCAGCACCTGTTTAAGGGACAGAAAGGGGTATACTACATGAGGCAGGGATCATGTAAACTTCATTCACCCACACTAGGAATGCAGATCCCCTAAGATGTATTTGCATAATGAACCATATGCAAAGAAGAAAAAATTATTTTGGAAATCAGGACCTCCTGCAAAATGCTGGGATGTGAAGTGTATATTTTTCAATACCTTATTCTCAAAGCCTGGTTAATGTCCAGATTTTTTTCTTGAAAAAATATTAATTTTATACTTTTTCACCTTTTTCCTTGTTAACAAGTTAGTGGCAGGAACAAAAAAAAGGGCCAATTTGCACACATACACTCAAGCTGTAATGTATAACATGTTGAAACCACAGGCTCCTACCCACAACCAAACCCTACAGATTTCCAATGAATATTTTATGTGCACTAGTTCTGTCCATAAACAGCAAAGTGAACCCTATATACTACATAGTTCCAATTTGCTCTATTCTTCACATGCTTCACACCTTTCTTCTTGTTGTGGCCTTGAACACTCAAAGTATCTTTCACTCCATCCTTCTGTCTCTTTGGTTTTCCCCTGTTCCTTGTTCCCACCACTTCCAACATGTACGTCCAAACCATTCCAGCACACCCTCTTCAGCTGTATCGTATATACTTCTCTTACTACCACACCTCTATCTTAATCATTTCCTATTCAATCAACCCTCCTCACGCAACATATTGTCATCAGACATTTTTTCCAACACATCCACTCTATTTTGTATTGTGTTATCTATTATTATGCCTTACATCTGTATAACACTGATGGGGTTACTATGCAATCAAACATACCCATCTTTGTCCTCACAGACAGTGATCTCTCTTTTCACTCATTCCTCAAGGAATACAAATGCAAATCTTTTTACAATTTATTGAAAAACATAAAACTACATTGAAATATCTAGATATTCAAAGATTAACATATTTCATCTCATTCCTCAAGGAATACAGATGAAAATCCCTTTGCATTGTTTTGAAAAACATTATTTTATTATTTTATTATACTTGATCGCTGTTTCCCGCGTCAGCGAGGTAGCGCTAGGAAACAGACGAAGAAAAACCCATCCCCCGC
>JAYMFT010215188.1:0-11446 GCA_038088735.1 Panulirus argus
TCTATCTCTGTGGTTGTTGATGGATCAGCCTCCCCCCTTTTCTCCATCAACAGCGGTGTCCCTCAAGGTTTTGTCCTATCTCCTACACTTTTTCTCCTTTTTTCAACGATTTCCTCTTCTCCACAAACAATCCAATGCACTCACATGCTGATGACTCAACACTGCATTTATCCCCATCCTTCAGTTCTGCTCCCTCTTCTCTCACTCGATCTGCATCTTGTCTTGACACAGCTTCCTCAATAATCTCAGACTTGGACAGGATATCTCAGTAGGGTATACAAAATCTAGTTTAATGCCTCCAAGATCAAATTTCTACCCATCTCTCTATCGAAAACTCCTCACAACTCTTGTATATCCTTTGACAGTTCTGTAATTCCACCTCTTGACTCAATGAACGCACTTGATATTACTGTAACATCCACTCTTTCTTGGAAGCCCCACATTATGGGAACAGCAAAGTCTGCCTCTTAGAAACTGGGTGTCCTGTTTAGATGTTGTAACTTCTCTTCTGAACAGTTGCTCTGTTTATACAAGGGATTGGTTCATCCTTGTATGGACTACTGTTCTCACATTTGGGATTGTTCTAGCTCAGTTTTCTAACATGAGAGAGTTGAGTCAAAAGTGGTCCGACTTAAAAGTTGTCTAAGGCTAACTTCCATACTTGACCCCCTTGCCCTTCGCCGCAATGCTGGTTCACTTTCCCTCTTTTATAGGTATTACTTGGCTTTTACTCCCGAGAGCTGGCTGCTTGTGTGCCCCCACCACCAGCTAGACCATACAATACTTAGCAAGCTGCTGCGTCACATGACTATATTGTGTGGTCATCGGCAACTCAAGGGTGTACCGTTTTGATAACTGCTTCTTTACCTACAAGTCGAAGGTTTGGAGCTCTCTACCTTCTCATGTCTTTCCCAATAACTATGACCTGGCTCATTTCAAAAGACAGGTCTTTCACTTTCTCAAAAATTTGTAAATACTTTCCTTGTCTTTTTTTTCTGTTTCTCTATTCTCTCTAAATTTCAATTAGGGCCCGGCCTTGATATGGACTTTTGTCCGTGACTGGAGCCTTCAAAAAATATAAAAAAACTATCTTTTCCAGAGATAGTACATAAACACATATTTCTCTAAAATCTGAATCAGTATCATTCAGAGAGCCAAATGGTATCATTTTCATTAACACTGCCAAAAATATATAACAAATCAACCCTAAATAATAGTTTGCAAGAGTACTTGAGCACATACAAACAAACATAATGAAAGCCCAGTTATATGGATTTGAGTGAAACAGAAGCTTCCCAATGATTTTCTAAAATGTGGATGAAGTATGGTAAACAAGAGAAATCAAGATCCAATTTATGATATTAGACTACTATCCAAATAATATCCAGATATCAGCAATGTCATCCCTGTTTATCCAGACTCCATACAAAACTTTGTTTCTGTTGGCCATGTAAACTATGCCTTGTGGCACTTTCCAGTGATTTGCTCAGGATAGTCAACTGACAGTTACTGGTGAGCAGACTGGCTGATAAGTTTCCCTTCCACAGTAGAAATCTATCCTATCTGTACTGAGTAGCATTTCCAATGTCTTGCAGTGAGCAGTAATAGGGTAAATAATAAGCAGTTCAATATTTCCATTTTTACAACCAACAACATTATAGTAATAAAATTTCACCACAATAACAAAATCAGAAAAAAGCAAGAAGAAAAACATTTAGCTACAACAATTCTGATAACAAAGTAAATGTGGTAATGCTAACACAAAAGAAATAACCAGAGGAAAAACAGTACAGAAGATATTATAAATATCAGACTATGTATCAAAGATTTTCACCTAATGAACTAGACACCAATAATGACATGAAACAGAACAGGTACAAACCAGGTAGTGAACAGATAAACATAATCCAAGAGAGTGGAGATCAGTAAAACAACACTTGTACAGATATGAAAGGGAGTGAAACAGAAAGGACATGAGAACCAGGAGAAACAAACAGAGAACAGAAACAGTGAAGTGAAGGTAGAGACAGTTAAAAAGAATGCATATTGAGCAAAGCCCAAGTTACTGTGGGAACATGGAAATTTGGCAGGTCAAATTATATTGGGGAACAGCATAGATTTCAGCATAACAAAAATGTCTAAGCTTCCAAAGAGATGGTGAATACTACTTCAGGGAAAGAGTCAAATTCTACCACCTAGGCAGGTGCAAAGTCTTGTTCTACAAAAGATAAAGCTTTAAAATTACTGTCAAGCTCACCAATCAGTAGGAAAGAAAACAAATATCTTGAGAAGAACAAAGCACACACAAATGTAATCAGTAGTGATAAGACTGTACCACAAAATATCTCTCAGATACAAATGAAGAGGGGAAGAACAGCTGAAGGAATAAAAGACCCTCGCTAACCTACAAAAAGTTACAAAACAAAAAAAACATGCTTCCATGGTCAACAGGGATGCAACCGCCACAGTAGTGAGAACAGGGCAGAATAATGGAAAGCTGCCGAGAATGTCCTCCATACTTACAAAATAAAAGAACATAAATTGCACAGAGTGAAGAAAACACCTTTTTATAAGTGAATCACTGACTGATTTAGGCAAATAATAGGGTTGTGGCCTTGACATAAATTAACATAAAAGATTACATAAGTGAGGTCTGGATCCTAATTACAACCTATGTTAGCACAACATAATATGTGAGGCACAAACCAGATAGTGAACAGATAGACATAAACCAAGAGAATGGAGATCAGCAAAACAACACTTGTACAGATATGAAAGGGAATGAAACAGGAAGTACTAAAGCACCCAAATGATGTTGTGGAGGCCTTAGTTATCAACACTCAAAATTCAACTTAATTATTGAAATATACTATAAGCCTACCAGATGCAAAACCATAGGCACCTGTTTAACAAATAATAAAGACAGAATCATTCCTCTAAAACCCTTAAACTGTAGGAGTCATCTACCAATTATACAAGATTCACTCACATCATCAATAGTTGATGTGATGGCTCTTGTCCTCACTTGAATTTTCAGATGATGTCTGATTCCACAAATACATCCACAGATGTTACTAGTATTCTCCCAATAGCTGGAAACAATTTCAAATGCTTGTCACACACAGAATATCAAAATAAAAGTGTATGTATGTACACTGACTTCATGTGTACTCACTCATACATGCCCAAAATCATTTAATGCCAATGATGATTGATGAACAAAGTGATACAGAAGAAAGTTTATCTTCATTACATTTTTCCCTCTACAGTAGATGAGGAAGAAAAATATGTATGTAAAGGGAAATCATCACTGAAATTGAATGAGACTTAGCAGCTAAGTATGAAATATTTCTAGGCTTTTTTGACAATGAAAAATGATTAAACTGTTTGAGATTATTAAAAATACTGAGTTTTGTTCAGGCTATAGCTTTAAATTGGCCTTCAGGAATACCATTATAAACTGTAAAATTGTGAACTCATATGACAGTCATTCCATTATAAGCATTTCCACACGAGCATGAATTATATGTCTGATGTTTTGTCATGTTTACATAAGCTCCCATTCTCTTTCCCCAAACAAAACATCAAATACTGAAAATCCAGTTAGTTTTTAATAGAAAAAACTGTCATATCATTACTTATACTTTTGGTGATAAGAAAATAATCTGCTCATACACTCAAGTAAAAAAATTGCAAGTAAAAAAAAAACATGAGAAAAAACATGCATGTAGTGTGCTTAGTGTTTATAGTGTGACATAACAACTGAAAACTAACCATTAAGTGTGTACTGTGCCTTGGTTTAAACATATGTCCCTGGCTGGTTATCCACAATGTCAAAACCAAACATAACAAAGATACAAACAACAAAAAACAGGCCTCTCATAAGTTTTTTTTTTTTTTGGTAGCTTTCTGCTGTACTCCCTCAATTCCATCAAAGTCTTTTTCAAAACATTGCTTGGAGATCAACAATGAGAACAATATTCAAGGTAAAAATGCACCAGTAAACTGTAAACAATATGAAGTAATTTCTAAGATTTGAATTTTACTTACATACCTACCTAAAAACCCAAATTTTTTTCTTTTTTTTCTTCTATTATCATTATTATTATTACTATTATTATTATTATTATATTGTCAGTATTATTATTTTTTCTTAATTATTACTTCTATTATTATCAAATATATTACCCTGGACACTAAAATCAGTAGCTGGGAAAGGATGGATTCCTTTGGAATGAAAAGTTCTTCGACAAAATTGTACTCCAATGATAGATACATCCTCAACAAGGAGTCTTTTCACTTACAGAGTGAACAAAAGGAGGAGTCCAGTAACACCTATTCTCTGTTACATGGCTTCAGGTTGTCAGAGATTATCATACCTATTTCTCTTTCCTCATTTATTTTTCATGGATCATCAGAGTTCATACTGTAACTTGCCTTCTAATTCTTACTACCTATGTGTAAAGCTCTTCACTCCTCAGTATCAAAATAAATTTGCCACCAGTGAGCCCAGTCCACCAGTTTGTAACTGCTGTAGCTTTAGTTACCAAGTCAGCAACATCAGCAATTTTGGTATCTTAAAACCAAGCACATCCTCAATGTCATATTACTACATATTACATACCACTACCACATGATCTGACAAACTCCCTCTAAACCCTCTTCTACACAACATATCATTCACAGTGACCATCATATTCCTCCTTTCCTACTTACCAATATCAAATCAGGTTCATTTTTTAGCCTGCCTTCCCAGTGTCTGTACCAAGCACAACTTAACAATATATTCTTTTAAACGATGCAGAATTTTTCAATAAAACTCCAAGTATTACTTACCATGAAATAAAGCAATCACTACCATATACTTGTGCCACATAGCATCCCATACCTTTTTAAATGGTACACTTTACATATGTATAAAGGCAGAATTAGAAAGAGTTATATCATAGACTGTCTGTTCATAATGCCAAGCATATCAGTAATAAATGAGTACTGTGTAACAACAATATTGTCTAAACTTATTCTTATGAAACAAAATGTCAAAAGAAAGAAAAAATATCTAAACTATCAAGAAAAACTGGAAGCAAATGAAAACTAAATATCAAGCGTGGCATTTGGGGTATATTACCATAACAGTATATTTATGTGCAGTCTATATGCTATGTTCATGAACACTTATACATAAAGTTTCATGCTAACATCCTCTACCAATTAAGAAAGAGATATGTTGTAAGACATGAAGTTCCACTTCTAAGTCCTTAAGTCATAAAGATGTATTGTCAAAAGTCATGTTTTTATGGCAGTAAACCCTCAATCATTTATCAAAAATACCAACAAGGGATAAAAATGAGTCTTGTACAAAATATAAAAAAAATAGTACAAGTTGTATTAAATATTCAGATGACTGAAAGAGCAGCAAACACTGGGAGAGCACTTGGTTTACCTCCCATGACTGTTAGAACAATATTTGGTAATGTTAAAATGAAAGTCTCAGTTCATCAAAGAAGCAATGCCAATTTTCAGCAAAGGTAATCCGAGGAGAAAGTACTGTTTCTAAGATGGTAGGCTGATGACTGATGGCCATCTGCACCTCCATCTCAACCTCTTTCTGTAAACAAAATGTATGACCACATATGGTAAGTATTCAAATTAATTTTACTGTACTTTAATCAAAATAATACTTTTATAGGAACATTTTACCATGTAAAAATCATGATGTATGATTTTTATAGTGTATGTGAGATAGGTATATAAGGATAGGAATAAATGGAGACTCTTTTACCTTGGCCACCCCCTTTGATGGGAGTTCCTGGAGAGAGCAGGCATCAGACACTTAAATAGATATAAACGAATAGCTAGACAGATAAATAAAAAATCATTACGGAAAAAATTCCAAGCTAGATCCCAAGGAATTTATATAGTTTTCTACATGGTTTTTTATGGAAAAATGGATTTCCTCAAGATCATAACTTAGTATAACCCCTTCCCAAGAATGCAACATCAACCCCTGAGCATTTGCATAATCCTAAAAAGTTATAATGTGATTTAACCAAATATTACAATGGGTACTCACTTCTTTGTACACATTTCCAAACATTCTTCTCACATTTGACTTTATCCAAATTCTCCCTTCCTTCTCCTAACAGAGCAATCTTGGTTAAAGATGGCTTATACTTGCCTCCTCTTCGCTCTGGGTACAAGTCAAATCCCCATCTGCAATCAAGGATTAGTAACTAATATAATGCACAAGGCATGCAAACTTTTTCCAAAAATCAAACAATTATGCACACAATTACAACATAAAGGCCTCTTACACATTTACTGTACATCCACATTCTGTTTTCACTTTTATTTTCACTGACAATCTAGTAGTAGTCACTTCATGCTTTCTTTCTCATCCCTGGTTATACAAAATCCAAGTACATTCAATTCTTTCTATTTCATTTGTATTGTTTTGCAACATCCACTCTATTCTTTCTTTTGCATATCCAGTCTTGTGGCATCCACTATTCATTTTCATTTCATCTTGTAGGATCCAATTATATCATCTCCAATACTATTTACAAGGACTGTCTTCATTTATGAAGACTTTTGCCATGGCCACCCCCTTGAGGTACTTCCCAGAGAGAAAGGGCATCAGAGATATAGGTAGATAGATAGGATTAAATGCAACCAACCCCCAGTCCACTCATACATACCTTTAGTCTATGGGTCATTTACTAAAAACAAATTTTTCCACATTACTGCAGTAGTGTATTTCTTAATCCTTCGCTAAACAAACTAAGATGGTTCATTAAATACAATTAAAGGTACACTCATATAATCCCCTCACAAAATATAACACCACAGCATCACAGCATACAATCATAAAAAAATTCTGCTGACATCATCATTTAGAATAACTTTCACCCTCAACTATTCTTATACTGTACCTGTAAACTCTTCACATCCCAGTTCGTCTCCTTATGTCTTTAAACGTACTGCTGTATTACTCATTTTAAAAACCTATTCTTCTCACTTCTTTAATGATCCACCTAACTCCAGTATCACACGTAACTTACCCATTTACTTGCTTGTATTGTTGACCATCAAACCAAAAAGGTAATAAAATTCACATCTATACTTAAATGATTGTTTCTCGACAATTCACTTCTTCCCATTACGGAAATCAATAAAAGTTTAACGATTTGCACTATGTGTAGATGGAAACTCGATGATTTCTCAGACTGGCACCAGTCCTTAGAAGTACAGTAGACTCACCTATTTACAATGGTACACATGGAAGCACAATGAATGAAGCTACTGTTAAGCAAAGGCTGGCTCTATGGCAGTTACATCTATTACAGATTATTGCAAATCAGACATGATAATCCAACCAGTGTCCATAATCTAATGTCTCACGTAATATACAACGAAGTGATGGAAAATGTCAACTGAAAATGAACTTACTTTTCTTCACTAGGAGAACCAGGAGAGGTAACTCCCTCTTGCCTATGAGAGGTAACTTCCTCTTGACTAGGAGAGGAAACTCCATCTTTACTAGAAGAGGCCTGGCCTGAGGCCTCGCCCGCATCTGCGTTCATTATTACCAGAAGAAACACCTTCGTCTATACGCTTATACGCTAAACGCCTGGGGCTTGCGTACACCTCATGCTCTGGAGGGTGACACCATCCTGCTCCTGCTCCTGGCCGGCGAACAAACAACCCCACCAGATGTTTTGGTTCAGATCTTGTCTTGACTCGTTCCTCTCGTGTTGTTTTGCTGTTATTACATGGATCTTCATTTGATCAGATTCCTGTCTCGGATTCCGCCTTGCACATGGTTACTCTGCGAACGGGGTGTTCCCTGCCATAAAGCTGTCTCATCATCAGTGGACGGAAAGGAGTACAGTCTCGGCATGGAATTTCTTGCTCCGAAGTTTATTTCCCTGATCCTGCGTGGAGTGCAGCCTTTTAAAGAAAAAATGAGACCTATAACATAGTCCTGAGGGTGTATACTAATAATAATAAAACAAATAATTATAATGTTTATTTGACGTTGTTCTTGCCCTCAGTTGAGGTATTCATGTTTCTACTAACTTATATAACTTTACTAACAGGTTGGACCGCTAGACAGAAAATCACCGATAGATTCATGATTTCTAGAGACGTTGCAATCCTCCCAATACAAGCCCTGGGTATCAGAGTTCATTTTTGGCTTCAGTACTATATAACAAACTCGCCAGTGATAATCAAAGAGTTTTCGCAGATAGGTGTCGTCAGGTAGTCATCTTGTTTTCTAAAAGACCGCCTTAAACCGTTCTATTTGAGGATGCAAGGTGACAACGCTGTATCAATCACTAACGTAATACACATCAAAAGCAATGAGAGGAGGATACAAGCCCATGTCTAAAGGAAATTTTACCACAAGAGTCTGAGAAGACGTTTCATTTATTGAAATCAAATTACCTTATATGTATTTTTGAGATTAGTCACATTCATGGTGCGACTGTAGTATGCGGTTTAACACGGTATCAAACACTACAGCATGCGGTCTGCCTCATTTACTACCAAACCTAACCTAACCTAACGTAGGTTAGGTAGTAAATGAGGTAGACCGCATACTATAGTGTCTGATACCGTAGTAGACCGCATATTATAGTAGCACCACATTCATACTCTTTTGCCATGAGATGGGTCTCCCAGGTATTACTCATAAGGGTTTAGGCTTGTTATAGGCTTAGCCCTATTTCTCCCCACGTGCAGCAGGCGATTATCGAATTTTGCTAAAAAAAAAAAATCGTAGTTTTGGCATCAATTGGATACTGTGGGAATCTACTGCATTTCACAGCAATTTCCTGGCTGGAGAAGTTTTATCATCTCATAATTTCATGTTTCAATAATATTTTAGTCAATCTTTTTGGTGTAAAACTCTTTTTGCCATAAAATACTTTTCAAAGCATTATAGCTTTAGGACCTTTGACTTTTTTTTTTCAGAGCTTTTTTTGTTGCCCGACAAGTTTGGACATATTCCAAATCAGTGATAACTTGCTTGTACTAAAATGACCAAACCTGAAGCAGTATTCAAGGTCTAAATGTATTTATATGATTTAAACTGTACCATGAACTTTTCTACCTAGCTGAAGGTTATTCCTTAAACCTCACATCATTGTTCGCTTCTAGGAAAGTTTTATACCATGCTTTCGTGGTTTCATGTCATATTATCTATCCATAGTTTAACGTCCTCTGTAACTTCATCTAGCGTACTCGTATAACGTCCTGCAATCATCAAGGTATTTGCATATTTTCAGTTACTTAGCCAGAGTATCTTTTCCATTGTATCCCCGAAATCTGGTTAAGCTTAATGCCTCCAAGACCCAGCTGGTTTCCACCCATCTCTCTCTCTCTCTCTCTCTCTCTCTCTCTCTCTCTCTCTCTCGAAAATTCCCTACAACTTTCCTTTCTCCTTTCATGTGTATGTGATTCCACCTCTTGACTCAATAGACATACTTGATAATACTACTTGTAACATCTACACTGTCTTTAAAACACTGGGAGTCCTGATAAGATGTCGAAATAATCTTTCTTCCAACAGTTGCTCCATTTATACAAAGGGTTGATCCGTCCTTTGGAGTACTACTGTCACATTTGGTGTGGTTCTAGCTTTGTATCCTAACTTAACAGAGTTGAGTCGAAAGTGGTCCGACTTAACAACTCTCTCTGGCTAACTTTCAAACTTGACCCATATGCACTACGTCGCAATGTTGGTTCACTTTTTATCTTCTATCAGCATTACTTTGTTTTTCGCTCTCAGGAGCTGGCTGCTTGGGTACCCCACCATCAACTAGACTACGCAATACCAGCAAGCTGCTACGTCACGTAACTATGTGGCTGCTGGCAACTCAAGGGTAGTTCGTTCTGATAATTCTTTCTTTCCCTGGCCTCAAAGCTTTGGAACTCTCAACCCTTTCATGTCTTTCCCACTCATTAAAAGACAGTTCTTTTCATTTCCTGCAAATTTCGTAAATACCTTTCCTTGTCTCTCCTCTCTCCCTTTTATCAACATCTATATTTCAGTCAAGGCACCTCGAACACACAAGCTGGGCCTGTGCAAGCAATGGCATACCCAAGAACGGCGCTGTCATTGACAGGAACCCGTGCCAAGCATGGTCTTGGCGTACCGAGAGAGAGAGAGAGAGAGAGAGAGCAGAACTATAGCCTCTCTTTCGCACATCCACTCTCTAGCTTTCACGTATAATACACTGAAAATACATTTTACCATCCATACGCTTGCCCTACAAACCATTCCAGTTTTACCTTGTTCGTTTCATGTGTCCATTGTCCCCTTTATATTATGGCTAATAGCTCTTATATTTCCGCGAGACAATCCCAGGGGGGGGGGTTACTAATATATTCCCCCCCCTCCTTCCCGAGGACGTCAATGAGTACAGACAGTATTGCCAGAGCCGCTCTCATTTGTGATGTCATCTGCACATTGCAATCTACAATTCTTATAAATGAAACTTACATATATCAGGTGCAAAAATGAGCCCCAGAACAGATTCTTGTGGCACTCTGCTATATACCTAACACGGCCCACTACAACCTGTGTTCTTCCCATGTACAAAAATACTCATATTTGTTTTCCTTTAGTACTTTGCACTCAGTACCATAAAGCATTCAGTTACGGATAATCCTCAAAGTTTTATGCGGGGAGCAGGTTCAAATGCTCCTTCTTAGTTTAAAGATTCCATCTCGATATTACTTTTATTTTTGTCTAATGCTATTCAGGGCTGTATTTACATGCCTCAGGATTCCTACGCTTTAGCGGGCTTTTAAATTAGATTTTCATTCGTATTAATGCATTGTAAAATCATTGAGCAAACATTTAGAAAAAATGAAATATATTTTGGTTCTTTCAAAATTATCCTACTTTCACGTGTCAATTGTGTATTTTGGCTTGTCATAACTTTATTCCGGCAGTTTGAATTTTTCAGCTCCTCTCTTAGGAGAAGCAGTTAATGGTAGCTTTCCTAATAATCAACTGCTTGGAGTTGTGATTTTTCTCATTAAAAAAGAATATAAAATCGATACAATAGTTAATCGCAGCGTAGTGTTGTATTCCGGGATTCCCTGTTCAGCAGCCTGTTGTTAAGCCAGCATAACCTCATTCTTAAGTTTGGAAGTGTCGGCCCCTTTGAAATTAAGATATGTCACGGTATCTCAGAGGATGATATATGTAGCGTTACCGACATGGCCTGAAAAGGCGTGACCGGGCAACATCTCGCCGATACGCTGGTCGCGTCCCATTTATAGCCTTGTCAGCGTCGACGGCTGTTATCTTACCTATATAGATCAGGACATATATAACGAATCTGCAGCCGGTAAGTCACTATAGCTTAGCGAGTGACCCTATATATATATATATATATATATATATATATATATATATATATATATTTTTTTT
>JAYMFT010215199.1:0-11446 GCA_038088735.1 Panulirus argus
ATGAAAAGTAAAGAGCTAGGGTTCCATGAATGCAAATCACATTTTCGATGAGGACGAATAAGTAAACACACACACAAACACACACACAAACATATACATATGTACAGCAACGTAGCAAAAAGTAAGTTATACAGACTGCAGAAATTCTTTTTACCAAGATTTTGTGGTGCCTGTAGCTCTCACATGTCTCTTGTGTACAAATAAGGGGTGGGGTTGGCAGTGAAGGAATGGAGTAGAGTGTGAAGTGGGCCCTTGAATAACATACCTCCTGGTTATGAAGGTATTAGCACCATTTATTAGGGGTGTGATAGCAGACGGGAATAAGAGATGTTAGGTTTCAAATCAGGTGCACAGGAATTTTGCCATATTCGGTAAGCTAAAACTTTGAAATACTTTTACTTTAAAGAGTAACCAATCAAGGAAATAAAAGAACAGATGACCTGGAAGGGGAAAAGAGTGTATGTGCATACGAATTACTATAAAGATATGTAAATGAAAAAAATGCAAAAGATGACAAAATATTCATAACTAAAAGGCATCACCGTCAGCTGTTACGATCCAAATTCTCCCAGCACAAACACTATTTTTGTTCCAGTAAACTCTACGACTATTACTCTGTTTAATTTAGAGATTAGTGTGAGCACCTTAACATTATCTGCTTCAAGAAAATAAGGTCCATATAAGAATGAACTGTATTCCGTACAGATATCTTGACCAGTTTTGCTAGTCAAGGGTGGGCATGTTATCAACTCAGCACAAAGTAGGTTAAAGCTTCTCAATCTTTCATTCTGAATTTTAATCAGAAAGAGTTTGCAAATAAGGGCAAATATCACACTCAGGCAACTGTGACTAGATCCTACAGAGAGAAAACGAAGAAACAAAGGATGAATAATCAAAGAACAATAGGCTTGAGCTATTATTTGAAATAGAAAAAGAATTACAGGATCAGAAAGTAAGACAGTTCGAGAAGGATGTAAAGCAACTAATGAGTCAAATGAGAGGTCATGACAAGTGTCATGAGATGAGAGAGAAACTTAATGAGTTCTGAAAGATGAAATAGGTAGGCAGCAACACAGTTTAAAAGTAAAAGAGGGAATGCAATACGAATAGCCAGAGGAAAGAAAAACAATTCACTGAAAAGCAAAAAAGTGAAAAAAGAGAAATTCATAAGAATCGTTTCTAAATGTCCTAGACGCTGTTCGCCTACAGGAAATGACTATAATAAATACAAAATCTAACAGAGGTTTTGGCTAGGTAGGTACAGCAGGAGCAATTTCGGAAACTGATCAACGGACGCAGAGCAAGAAGACTGATGTAGTGGGAGAGAATCCAGAATACATATCAACAGAGGTATGCAAGAAACTATGTGATACCCTTGGGAGATGGTTTGCATTGTTAGAGATCCAGTAATTAGGGAGGTTTATGGCTTGTTGATGAAAAGTTTAGTAAAGTGCAGAACATAAAGAGAAGATCTTGGAAGAAGTCAGAAACAGAGGTTGACAATTCAGCACTAAAGGATCTACCGCAAAAGTGGATAGCATCAAAAATAGAACAATTATTAAAGTAGGAAGTTGACAGGCGTAGATGACTGGTTATTTTTGGCTTGATAAATCATACATCTGATAAGGAAGAAAACGGGAATAAAGTACTCATTACTGGAATACCAGAGGCTGTTGAATCGCCTAACGCAAAATCTGTGATAAAAGAAAGGAAAAATATATAATTCTAATCAAGACCCGAGGGAGGACCGGTTATGGTTGTGCTTCATTTGGAATCATGTAGCTAGGAGGTATTAAGAGAGGCTAAGGAACTTCAAGATAAGGTTGAAATTCAGTGATCTATTCATCAGACTTGATAGACCGAGGAAAGAGAAGGAGAAAAGTAGAGAATACAGACAGTAGGCAAAAAACTGGAAACACCAAATGAGGCAAGATGACGGAGGAACCCTGCCAGCCCCGTCGAGAAATCAGGAATAATACGAAACTGAAAGTAATCTATACGGATTCAAATGGATTATAACTGAATTATAAAAAAAAATAAAACTTAGGGATAGCAAAAAAGGACAACAGACTTGATATTGTTGATGTGAGACAAAGCTGACTAAAGAGATAACGTCTCATCTGCTCTGTCTAGAGAGGTGCTTGGTAGCAAAAAGGAAACGAAAGGACAGAGGAGGAGGAGGCTTGGTCCTCCTTCCAATAGATCGCCTTAATTTTCGGGAATTAGTGAAAGTTGGGTCATTCAAACTCTACATAATGGATAGAGTAACTGTGGGAGAGAAGTGTATAGTGATGATGACATTGCATTTTCCTTCAATGAATCTTAAAGATCAGAACAAGTATACAATGATAACAAAGAAGGAACAGTCAGGATGATATACAAAACTGTAAAACATGCAATGCTCAGAGATGGTAACGAGCTAATAATTGAGGATTTCAACTAAAAAGAGACAGACTAGGGGAATATGGATTCCCATGGTGACAGAAAGTCATAGAGGCACAAGTTCTAAGAGAGTGTACAGGAAAATTTCCTATAACATTATGTCATTGAACACACACAGTGATGAAAGAGACTGATAGACAAACCATTACCAAATATTATCTTCATACGTAGAAGCATGGACATTTGGAATATCGTATTTAATAAACTAACTGGAAGAAGTGGTCATGTGATGCTTAAATTTGATTTTGTGATAAATGAGGCGGTAGAAAGAGCAGAGATAAAGCAAGATTTAAAGGAGAGATACAGTCGTGGTAACAACACAGAACTCAGTAGTTCTCATGATAACGTAAACTGGGAAATACTGTTCAGTGTCGCTCGAGAAAGGCAAAGTGCCAAGGAAATGGAAAAAGGAAAATTTCATACCTATATATGAGAGAGGAGGCTGATATCGGAAGATGAATTACAGATCGGTCTCCCTGACGAGTATGGTTTGCACAGCACTGGGAAAGCTAATCAAAAACAAGTGAATGACTTCCAGCAGGGGAGAAATTATAATCAATTAAATAAGAGACAATGTAGATTTATGTGTAACGAGCTTCTTAGATTTCTATGGAAGAGTGAGCTCTGTTCTTAGACAAAAGAAAAGGTTTGGTGGAATGTTTGTAATTGGACTGCCAGAAAGAATTTGACGCTGCACTACATGGGGGCTGATTAAGAGATTAGATCACCAGGCAAGAATACGGAAGAGACTCCTGCAGCGGGAATGGAGCAAATGATGCATGTCAGAGAAATGTTTTCCAAGTGGGTCAAGTTCACCAGTGGAGTGCCGCAGGATCCTGCTTTGGGTCCGTTGCTCTTCTTGACCTATGTAAATGACTTGCCAGAAGGTATGGATTTTTGCTTGGATGAGTTTGCAGATGATGCAAAAGTCATGAGGGAAGTGAAGAGTAAGGAGGATTACAATATCTTACAAAGGGATGTAAGCAAAGTTGGTCTGATGCAAGGTTGGCAAATTCAACCCGAACAAATGAAAAGTAATCAAAATGGGATAAAATGAAAGCAGGCCTCTGTATCAATATGATCTAGCAGGAAACAGTCTTCAGGATTTCCTGTGTGGGAGGAACTTGGGCGATGACGTCGTCCTTCGCCAGTCGCCGAAGTCCCCACATTAAGAGAACTGCAAAGGAGACAAAATGCCTGATGGCAAATATTAGAGTAATTTTCAAGTAAATGTATAAGGAAATATTTAGTATACTATTTACATGTTACATAAGGACAAAACAATCATATGCTTCTTAGGTTTGATTACTGCAACCAAACTAACACAAAAAGCTAATAGGGAGCTACAGAGGAGGGCAACAAAGATGGTACCAGAACTAATAGACCTAAGTTACAGGGAAAGGCTAGAGGCTTTAGAGTTCCCCTCTATGGAAGAAAGAAGACTGAAAGGTGACCTGATCACAACCTCTAAATTTCTAAACAGATTCGCGAAGTACACATTATACAGTTGTTCGAAAGTTGTAGAAACATACCTTAAAATGAAACAAGAGACTTGCAAAATGATCTAGAGATGTGCTTTTATAGTATCAGGGATGTAAATCCAGCGCTCTGACAGGGGACAAGGTCAGTGGAGACAGCATACAGAAGTTTGAAATGTTGTGTGAATAGGGAAAATGTACAAGAGATAGGGCCCCATCAGCGTAAAACTCCCTCCCCATACACTAGTAATCAATTATATACACACATATGGGTATGATAAGTGCAGGGCAGTAGGAGAGTGAGTTTTGATATGTTGAATCAATATGTAACACTGAAGAGATGTGTGTTGTCCAGAGTGCAGACGAGAAAGTGTGACTCTTCTCTTTGTCTAGAGAAAGAAGTTTCAAATGGGTCTGTTGGAACGGAGTTCGTAATTGAATTTGAGGGACGGTTGTTTAGTGCTTGTCAGGCCATTTCCGCTGAGACGTGTTTGATGAAGTGGTGCATTCTACGGGTTAAAAGATCTGTGAGGACAAGTGACCGAGGTGTGAAGATTGGGTGAGCTTTTTATATCTGCATGAAGACTGGTGGGTGGTTATGGAATGCTGTTATACACACCTGTGTATCAAGAACGTTAGGTGGAACTTTACTGAAAGCTTTTCGTTTCGTTAGTCAGATTGTGCTCAGCCATGCATGGTTGCTGGGTTGATGGTTGTTGTTCCGAGGGCTCTGTTTCGTGAGTTTGTAGTTTGGTTATATCTGCTTTCGTGTGAGATATAGTATATAGTGGAGCGGATGTATATTGTGCGTGTGTGTGTCTTCTTATTATCCCAATAATTAAACATATGAGCACTTTGTATCCGACGTCAGAAAGTTTGCAGAGGAGCAAAAGTTTAATTGGTCTTCCTAAACACGAGTGTAAGAAGATTTACCATGATACTGTGTTATCCAGGAAGGATTAATTATTCAAAACCAGATATCAAGTTTTCACTTCATTTGCATTAATATTTCAGTATGTACATTATAAATTAAAGTGGATATACTGTTCATGAAAGACGTTTTACAGGAAAGTCTGTAGAGTGACGATGTTGGTGGCCTCACAGCTGAGGCTGGACGGAGAACGTCGGGGTCGACGACCCTCTCACGTAGCCTGGATTGACTTCAGTGTCCTTGACAGTCCAGTTTCGTGCATCTTGTGTGTCACTGTAGAACGGTTGACTGTGCTCGGTGACTTGGCCATTAGGATATTCCGTTGATATATAGGATGCTTATTTCCTGTCATCGAATTCCTCAGAGGACACGAAGGATCCCTGTGTACCATCGGCCCTCACGCCGGCACCGCTGACGGGGACGGCGTTGGTATCCAATACTCGGTAGCCATCGTCGTCAGCGATGTAATTGACAAAATACTGAACACCCTCAGGTGAAGTCCAGCTGTAACATGAAAGACAAGATGTTAGATATTCTTATTTTTCTCCGATAGACTGTAAGTTATTTTACATTTTCTTAGTAGATTCAATTAAGGATATCTTCCTAGTAATCATGAAGTGTTTGACAAGCAATATTTTGACAGATACAATTTTCGTTATAATTACACAGATCAGATGAACGGACATCAGCGATTTCCTCATTATTCTGCCCACTATTCACTCTGCTATATACACAGGGTACTAAAGCTAAGAAATGTAAGAGTTCTGTGTACATAATACGATTTTCACTTAGAATGTAAGAGAATTTTTATTTTTGTCGTGCTTTCTTATGTAGATACATATAACTATAGAGCAGTGGCGGGGACTCACCTGTAGGTGCCAGTTACGGCGCCGTCCTCGATGCTCAGGTCTTGATGGATGTCGTCCAGGTCGATGGTGAGGATAGAGTCGGGGCGGGCGGCGACCAGGGCGGCCAGACCCAGGAGGACGAATAACTGGTAGAGTAAAAAGATAGATCACATATAAGTGTTCCTTCAATATGCAAAACATGTACTGAATATATTGCACTGTGAAACTAGGGTGATGTGATATGATATTCGTAATATGAATTCAGTCTTTTATTTCAATCTCTGTTAAACTTATTGTTAATTTGGTGAACAGTCACATGTGCGACAAACGCACTGTCTTTATGTTAACCAAATTATGACCAAAGAAAATTTCGAATCTTTAATACGCTTGCAAAGTTAACATCCCGGCCGAAAAGGACCCAACTTACGGTGCACTTCATGTTGGTCGGTGGTCAGCGAGGGTGTGATGCCCCTATGATGTGGCGACAGCTTTTATAGGAGCCGAGCGGGGCCACGCCCACAGGACCAACCCTCTGTAGGACCACTAATACCTTCACAAGGAGAAAAAAATCTATTATATTTATCAGTAATGTCATCCACTTAGTTCTATTTTTACGCTCATATCTCTTAAAATAACATTATCAATTCAGTATTATGTAATTTAGTCGGAACCTTCAACAGGTTAAAAGAGCCAACTTTGCTAGTTTCATGTAAGTTAAGGGTCAATGTTTTCTGTTGACAAAAAAACTGTTTTGATCAGTCCTGTTTTTCTTCTGGTGATCGTCCAAGGAAGGGCACTTTTTATGAGAGTGAATGTTATGAATAAACCGTCATATAGAGCACAGTTCTCGTAGGGATATGTATGTAATCATCAAGATGTTGTTACCAGTAGATATAATTTGAAATATCTATGAAAAATTTAAACAAGATCTAATATGACGACGATGATAATCAGCTTTATTACCAAGAATCTTAAATGAATGAGTTTGTATTCATCGTTTCAGGTATGTGATTGTTACGCATTATTAAAGAGTTCTTAATTATTCAAAAGGTAATTCAGTTTCTAGTAAATAACTTGTTTATGATTACAGGTCTCGTATAAGCAAATTATTGACAAAAAAAAACTTAATAAAACTACAATTTGGTAATATGGCTATCCAGAAATTCTAGTTTTACTGAATCAAAAGTGATTCATTTCACACTATCATGGTTTTAATTCTACATAATCAGAAACGTCTCATTTATTGTAACCAAGTTATTCGTTCAGTCAGAAACTTTCCATTCATCTTGGTCATTGAGAACTGACTGAGCAAATAAGATATGTAAAATCTGCTGCATAATAGGTGAATAAACGAACATTTATTTTTATATATATATTATCATGTTGATAATTCTAACTACTAATGACACTATTATCATCATTGCAGTGAGGTTTTTTAGTGCCATTACGCATGTTCTGCATGACGTGCTTACAGAGGCCCGACGCTAATTCCTTTACACACAAATTTCGTGCGATCTAGCTGGATCTCCACAGGAAACTAACAATGACTTTCACAACACTTCCTTCCATAATCCCTTAGTGGCCATCCTCACACTTTCGGTGTGGCATCACTTAACCATTACCAACAGCAGCAATGTCAATCAACCTATGCTGTACTTGAGAAGCCGACTGCTCATCCACTCCCTTACTCACGCAGTTTCTAGCTCAGAGACACCGAGTCGCCGCTTACCTCTGAAAACGTCCACCATGTGACTCCAGGCTCCTCTTTCCCGGCAAGTACCCCTGGAACGTCACCATCGTCAGCAGAAGACCTCATGTGACACCAATTTCTGTTTTATGTTTTGTCGTTACCTTCGTCTTCCAGCGGTTACAGTAATTCCCCCACACAATTCTCCTCCCGTAGCACAACTCACAACCATTGCCGCATTACCTTGGTACCTCGGGTATGTCGCTTCCCTTCTGCAGAAGCTCCAAAAGTTCAGGCAATGATCACCCCTTCAGTGGGACTCCTGCCTCACCACACCTTACACCTGCACCGACGCCAAGTAACAAACTCTCATCGTCTCTCTGGCACCAGTACAACGAAAATCACAACTATCTCATCTCACTTTGCCTGAACTCACTTCTACTCATTACCTAATCCTGCTCCACCAGCAGTAAGAGCTCGCTCCGTATTGCACAGTAACCTGTAATTATCAATATTACGTTGTTGTATGTCACCCGTTATGTTTTTATCGTTATCTTTTAATTTCATTATCAACGAACATAACTGAATCAAGAACACACCGTCAACTCCCCTCAAAACATATCCTTCCCTCCATCATCAGCTGAGCGTCACAAAATATTAAGGATCATCTCACGCCGAGTACCTCCCCTAAACTAGCACTCACGTACAGATTGATTGATATCAATTTATCGTGAGCGAACCTTCAGCACATATGTCAGAAGTAAGGAACGGCCAGGGTGATCTTTGTCTGAGGTAAAGGAGAACCAGGAAAGTCGGGCTGACCATTGTCATAAGTAAAGTAGCTTAAAGAGAGCCAGGCTGACCATTGTCATAAGTAAAGTAACATAAAGAGAGCCAGGCTGACCAGTATCATTAATAAAGTAGCACCAGATGAATCGGGCCGACCAATGTCAGGGTAAAGTAACATTAGGAGAGTCAAGCTGACCAGTGTCATATATAAAGTAGCACTAGGTATGTTGGGCTGACCAGTGTCAGGGGTAAAAGTGATAGCGAGTCAGGCTGGCCAAAATGACTCTCCGGGTCAAATCAAAGAATTTTATCGTAATTATAGCAATTATAATGAATTCTAAATTCACTGTGGGTTATCACTCTTATGAAATGTAAAGATTTTTGTTAAATCAACGTAGGTCTGAGGAATATTATGGTAAAACCAAATACATAAAGAATACAACACGTTTGAATATTCTGAATATTAGGGAAGAGAGAATCACAAGCCCTGTTTAAATAAGCTCTCCTATCATTACCTCTCTTCAAATATTTTTCTCTGCCTTCTAAAATGTTGCTGCTTTCTGTCTTTTATGAAGATGTTATTTTAAGCCAACTGGTCTCTTGAGCTATTAGCTTTTGTCCCAGCCCTGACGACCTGCACCTGTGGCACAAGGATGACTTCTCATAATTTTTGCGTCGAGGCGAGCCAAACGAGAATTAACCATAACACGGCCTTCTTTCTTCGTAAAGCAAAGCTGCGGAATTCTCTTCTTTCTTATTTCTTCTTATACCTGTCAATATGAGCTCTTAGTACAATTCGAATGTGGTGACAGATTACAGCGCGTGGGAGTGGGGCGCCGGGGTTGGAGGTTGGAGGGATGGTGGGGAGTTCTTGTTGACGGGGATGTGTCAGCATTCTATTGCCGTGCGATCTGCCAGTGGTATCTGGAGAGGGTGGACAAGTTTAGTGAGACGAGGGTCTCTTGGTAGGAGGTGTAAGGCGGGCATAGGATTGTTCTGCCTGCTCTTTTCTCCATTCGTTCCAGTTGGTCTCTCTCAGTTAATGTAAGGCAGGAGGACTAGGCTGGGAGGCATAGACATTCTTGAGTTCAGATGATGGGACGCCGAGTGATCCCAGTCGGCGGAGAAGGTAGAGATGGTATGAGGAAAATTTGTCCATAATGGGTATATGACTATTCCTGTTTAAACTGTTAGTTATAGTGACACGAAGAAGTATGAATTCTCTGACTGCCCACAGGACGTCATGACCGATGGTGACGTCAGTGAACAGGATGTTGCATACACCCAGACTGTTTGGCATCATAACAGTCTAGGTGTGATTCATTGTGACGTCGTTTTGTTTATGTATACTAATATGAATACATAAAAGACCGTGCTGTATCCAACACATGGTCATTTGTTTACTAGACCTACTAAACAGTGGCATGAAAGGGTTCTGTCATGATGTGTATTCAGGAAGGATTAGCTATTCAAATTCTTACTTCTTCATTTTATTAGCGATCATATATCAGTATGTAGACAAATGATAATGAAATTACTGTTGATGAAGGAATTCCTGCAGGAACATTTGTCCAGTGAAGATGTCGGTGGCCTCACAGCTGAGGCGGCAGAGACAACGTCTAGGACGACGACCCTCTCTCTTCGCCTGGATTGACTTCGGTGATCTTGACATTTCATTTTCGAGCACCGTGCGTTTCACTGGACAACAGTGACTTGGCAACTGGGGCATTACGTTGATATACAGGATATTTTTTTTCCTGTCATCGAGTTCCTCAGAGGACACGAAGGATCCTCACGCCGGCATCGCTGACGGGGACGGCGTTGGTATCCAATACTCGGTAGCCATCATCGTCAGCGATGTAATTGGCAAAATACTTAACACCCTCAAGTGAAGACCAGCTGCAACATGAAAGGCAAGATGTTAATTGTTTCTTACTTTACTTTGATAGACTGTTAATAAACTCTTTCCAACTAGCTTTACTTAAGAATGAAAATATGAAATGTTTGACGCGCAATATTTTGATAGATAAAATTTTTGTTTTAATCACACAGGCCAGAAGGCCTGGCATCAGTGATTTCCTCGTAATCTTGTCCACCATTCATTCTGCCTGAGACACAAGATACTAGGAATATAAGTGTAAGAAAAAATATAAGAGCCTTGTGTACATGATACATGAAACAAATTTCATTTGGAATTAAACAATATCTTTTATCCTGTTTTGTCGTGTAGATACATTTAACTATGGAGCAGTGGCGGGTACTCACCTGTAGGTGCCAGTTACGTGCCGTCCTCGATGCTCAGGTCCTGATGGAGGTCGTCTAAGTCGATGGTGAGGATAGAGTCGGGGCTGGCGGCGACCAGGGCAGCCAGACCCAGGAGAACGATCAGCTGGTAGAGGAAAAAATATTTCTAAATATCATTTCAGTATAGAAAACATATACTGAATCCATTACATTGGGAAGTATACTCTGTTATGAAAGTATACATAATATGATATTCTTTGTTATGTTAATCTCGATTAATTTCTGGCTGGACTGTTGGTCAGTTACGTGTACGGCATACACACACTGTCTTTGTGTTAGTTGAATTTTGACCGATAGCGATCGAAATTATTTAATACTCTTGCAAAGTTAATATCCCCGCCAAGAAGAACCCAGCTTACGGTGCACTTCATGTTGGTCGGTGGTCAGCGAAGGTGTGATGCCCCTACGATGTAGCGACAGGTTTTATAGGTGCTGCGCGGAGCCACGCCCACAGGACCGACCCTCTGTAGAGCCACTAAAACCTTCACTCAGTTTAGAATATCTATTTCTTTTTTCACTTGTGTTATCTACCTAGTTCTACTACAGCGCTCATATTTTTGGGAATAGCTCCATGAATTCAGAATTAAGTAACTCACTAAGTACCATCAACAGGCTCAAAGCGTAAACTTTGCTAGAGTCATGTTGGACAAGGGTCAGTGTTTTCTGTCGACAAAAAATGAAAAAAAATCTAGGCAGTCCTGTTTTTCACCTGACTGGTGTCTAAGAAAGAGTACTTTTTATCAGAGTGAATGGTGTGAATGAATCATTATACAGATCACCATAGTGTTAGGGGTATATTTGTAATCCTTAAAAACTGTAACCTTAACACACGACTTTAAGAAATTGCTAAGAATTTAAACGGGATTTTAATAGGATGTTGATGGTTGGTTGGTTGTTTGGGCTTTAGGCCTATCAACTGCCAGGGTCATTAAGGCCGTCAACGTCAAGCTACAACATCCACCAACCG
>JAYMFT010215210.1:0-11446 GCA_038088735.1 Panulirus argus
ATCTATCTATCTATCTATCTGTCTATCTATCTATCTATCTATCTATCTATCTATCTATCTATATATATATATATATATACATACGAGCACTGATTCAACGTATAATGTGTGTATATCTAAGTAATGATTAAATGGGGCTCTTAGGCTACCTCTGTAACTTGATTTATATATCTCTACCGTCCATATACATAGCTAATGGCCTAAATTGTACTGTGCATGTTATCTACACACACCGCACAGACCCAAGGCCCAAGCGGGTGGTCTGGCCTTAACACCAAAATTTAAATGATAAAAAAAAAAAAATGCAGTCCCTTCAAAAACAGCAGAAGAAAGGGACAGCAAAGCAAAGACTCTCTGCCCACCCTCCACCCCGTCCGGCAACACGCAAGACGGAAAACAGGTTGAAAAATATACCTTGCAGGATTAATGTGCCTGAAGGAAATTTTTATAGGAAAGTCATCAGGTAGAAGGTACGTGAATATGTCACGCATCCTGTAACCAACGACATGCATCCCTTTACTTTTTGTTATAAAGACAATAATGAGGACAAACCTGAACTCCAGCCTCACGACTTGGCGTGTCTATAATACTCATGACGTGGAAGGATGATACAATAATTCTTCCTTGCTCCAGTACAGCAGGCAACATGGGTTAATCAATTTTGGTATGTTACCATAGCATGGCCAGAGAGAGATATCGGTGGTTGAGAAGGTCGCATAATATACCATTAGGTTATGATGACTGATTAAAAAGAATTACTCAATACCGGAGACTGACAGGTGATGATCAAGCCTAATTTTAAAGGTATTAAGATTGTTGCTCTGAACATATTATGGGAGCTTATTGCACACGTCAATAATGTCGTTGGTGAAGAAATATTTCGAATAGTCCAGATCAATTCGGTGACCTTAAAGTTTTCTGCTTATTTCCTCTCATTGGTAGCGCTGGTGCGACTGAAAAGAATTTTTCAGTATCGACGTTGTTGAATGATTAGCAGGAATTTTAAAATATTCTATTATCTTGCCTCGGAGATGCCTCTTGCTTAGAGAAAACAGGTTTGATTTCGCAATCTGTCCTCATATGGTTTGTTACGCAAGGAAGGAATCAATTCAATTGCTCTTCATTGCACTGCTTCCAATTTAAGAACATCCTTGCTTGAGTGGGGGGCCCAGAACTGCACTGCATATTGGAAGTGGGGTCTAACTAGACTGAGGTATAGTGGCAATATCACATCCTTGCTGTTGTTTGTGAAGTTTCTATAAATATATCCTAACATACTAACTACTACCTTTGCAGCTTCATTACAATGCTGGGAGAATTTGAAGTTGTTGGAGACGGTGGATCCTAGATCCCACAAGCAAGGAGTGTCCTTTACCTTGTGGTCCATCATTTCATAATCGAATATTCTGTTGAGAATCTTGCAGCAGCTCATATTCATTGACGTTAAATGGCATTTGCCATTTTCTAAACCATTCAGCGATTTTATCTACATTCTCTTGTAACCGAAGCCTACCTTCTTCTGTTAATATGGCTTTGCCGATCTATATGTTGTTTGCAAATTTGGACACTAAGTTATTCAACCTGACATCAATATCGTTAATATGAATGACGAAAACTGTAAACCCAAGGACGGATCCATGGGGGACCCCACCAGTAACGGGTGACCAAGGTGATGATTCGCCACTTAAAACGACTCTGCTTCCTATCACGTAGCCAGGCTTCTATCCAGTTTCCTATGCAGCCAGTGATGCCCAGCGCCCGGACATAATACATCAATTTAACATGAGGGACTTTGTCTAATGTTTTTGTCTTGTAGGTACTGAATAATTCATGATAGATTTCAACGAGCTTGTTGCTTGTTTAGCATGATCTGTGTCTTCTAAAATCATGCTGTGTATTATCGATCTGACTGTGTTGTACTTGGTAGGCTTCTGTTTTACCACTAACAATCGTCTTCAGAGGTTTACATATTAGTGTGACGTCTGCGAGTCTCCAGTCCTGCGGAACTATTACATCGTGGAGAGAATCTTGAAAATATAAGTTAGCGGCTTGGCAAATTCATGTTTGACGCTTTTAATTGCTCGTGGACTAAAACGATCAGGACCTGGATTTTTATCAGTCTTCAACTTATCTATTTGTGTTCTTCAACTTACCTGTGTTGGCGCTCCTCTAACTGCGACTGTAAATTTTGGTATCATGTGAGTACTAATTTTCGCTTTCTCAAAATTCATGTTGCTTCTTCCTAGCGTAAAAATAGAATTGAAAAACTTGTTCAGGGTTGTTGCTATGCTTTTATCATGCGCAATGGGTTTATCTTCTTCATTAACTAAGAGTCCTATCTCATTCATTATATGTTTCTTGTTATTGAAGTATCCATAAATTTTTTTAGGGTCTATACTACTATTTCTGCAATACTCACTTCATACTCTCTCTCTTGGTTTGCTTAATAAGTCTTTTTACCTCTTTCCTAACTGTGTTATAATAAGCTGCAACACTTGGGTCATTGTCTGATTTCTTAAGCTTGTTGGGTTTATATCGGTTTCGCATAGCTCTTGCGATATGTGAAGAGTACTATCAAGGCCTAATGTTGGTCTTATTGTTTCTGTTGTGCATATGAATGAATGTGTCTTGTTGGTGCATAAACTGACGCTTAAAGTTGGCCCATAATTCCTTTGGGTATTGAACCAACAAGGGTGACCAACTCTTTAATGCTCGCACAACACATTAAAATCCGCACTTTTAGAGTTAGGGGTAATGATACTGGCTTTAGGGGAATCGTTTTTATATATTAACACCGAACCTAACCATGTTATAGTCACAAGCGCCTAAAAGTTCACCAACACGGGTATTAGTTACTAAGAACTCTTGGGATACAAGAATATTGGTATATTAATTCGTCAACTTCACTCTCTGGCTTGGTGACGGTTTGGTAGAGAAAATTGTCTTTGACAAAGTTGATAAGTCCAGCAGATTCAATTTCTACTCCTGAGATAGTTCGACAGTTCATTTCTGGTAGACTAAAATCCCCCAGAATGATCGAGTCTTTATCCTATATTGCTCGTTGTAAACTCTCGCACATGACAAGTGTCAATATCTGATGGCTGACAAAGTGCGTCTATATACGACGTTTAGGTAAAGTTTGGAAAATTGTGGGCTAATTTGAACACAAAAGTGTAGAGAAACGGCAGATGTAATCTGAATTTGATGGGGTTTAGGTAAGATTTTACATACAGCGCAGTTCCTCCTCCTCGACCGTCTTTTATCCCTTACAAATAATTTGTACTCTGGTAGATTGTACTCGCTAATCAGATCGTTGTTTTACGTGTTCAGATATTTTTTCTATCAATCCAATGATATCAACGTGTTCAGCGTTTAACAAGCAATACAAATGAACTATTTTGTCTCGGATGGATCTTATATTTATGGTCCATATAATTCCTTCGTGTGATTTCTGTACGAGACTGGTGTCCTCTATAACATGCTTAATACTCATGTATGTCTCTGTATCACTCTGTACACTTGATTTTTTCAAGTGTCTGTAAGGAGGCTACGTTACAATCTCCGGCCTGATAAATAAATTGATTAATTTCCCACCGTGTGACGCACCCTAGAGCTCCTCCCTCGCAATTCGCTGTGATCTCTCCATGGAGGTTTCACCAGTCGTTAGCTGAACACAATTGCTGTCAATCGTCGGCTCAACACAACGGTTCTGTTAACATTCGCTGTAAAAATCCGTTGTTCATACCGCTCAGCGCATCTGCTATCGGCGAACCAATTAATTTTGCGCCCCTCTTGCCATCCGACACGCATACTGTACTCATTATGTGTATAACAAAGCTTTCTTTTTCCACAGAGCCGAACGCAGCTTCGCAGAGAACTGACTTTAACGTCTTTAGGAGCCAGCCTGCCATACATGGGGTATATATTTCCCACCTTCTCTGCTGCTTTACACACTCTGCATCCTCGCTCGTCCTAAAACATTTCCCTCTACACATCAATAAAATCTCCTTTTCCATTCATCCACATATTACACCTTCCTTCTCTACACAGTGACACACGCTATCTTTCAACTCTACCTTTACACAAACTTCACTCTCTCTCTCTATTCATACACATGCTCCGGCCTCCACCTGTAAACTTTCAAGAAAGGACATACAACACTCCGGAGAAATATACACACCCATAATCCGATATATAAACTCTCTCATGCTACCTGGAACACTTGAGTTGCTTGCTGTACGTAGCAATGTTGCTTCACTTTCCCTATTACTTTGGTATTTGCTTTCGAGAACTGGTTGCTTGTGTGCCCCCACCACTAGCTAAACCACGCAATACTACATCACACGATTACTGTGTGGCCAATTGCAACTCAAGGGTTGGCCGTTTTGATAAGTGGTTCCTTCCCTACACCTTGAAGCTTTGAAACACTCTTCCTCTTCAAGTCTTTCCCAATAACTATGACCTGGCACTCTTTAAGAGACAGGTTTTTCACTTTCTCTAAAATTCGTGAAGAATACTTTCTCTTGTCTCTTTTTTCTTTTTCCTTTCATTAACCTCTTGATTTCGTTGAGGCCCGGCCTTGATGTGTACTTTTGTCCATGACTGGAGCCTCCAACGTATAAAGAAAAAAAAAAATTGAATGCTAGTGAATCAAGAGGTAGACAATTGTAGTCAAGTGACGTTTTATGGACTGGAAGAAAACCATATTCCAGCCAATAAGAAAAGAGTTGAGGAGGAGGAGATACTGAATAAAAGACTACTACAGGCATGAACAAGTCATGAGCAACTTCTGAGTTAAAGGAAACAGAACTGGAAGATATAAGTACGTAAGACATAAGGCGACAACCAGAAATCATTACCTTCAATAAAGAGTTTTGCAGACAAAAGGTACATAAGCAGGTTAAGAAACTTCCGAGAAAGGAGGAATTCCGAAGGATATTCTTCAGAGGAGACAGACCAAGGGAAGAACGAGAAAAAATAATGAATGTATTCAGAGGGCAAATAATCAATGGGAATCATCAAGAGAGGCTAAAAAGCAAAACAGACTCGTCACAGTGGTCAAGAATGTAAAGTGGTAAGCAAATGTCTGACTGAAAGTTTACACTGTATACGAATGCAGATGGTCTGGAAGTAAGTGGAAATGAGATAAGAGTTTCAGGACCAAATTAGGGAAAACAAAGCTGATAATGTTCAAAAAATGAAGACAAAACTTACTAAAGAGATAATAGCTGACATACTCTGTCCAGGGAGATACGTGATAACAAAGAGGGAAAGAGATAACAAAGAAGGATGGGAATTGGACTTCTTAATAAGAGACAGTATCAAGTTTCAAGTAATACTGTTCATTGGCCCACGCAAACAGTACATAATCGGAAGAGTAACTGTAAGAAAGAATTGCATAGTGCTGTTGATAATTTAATAACTATCGGAAAAATTCACTCAAACAGGTATACAATGATTTGACAATTCGGTTGGTACATGAAGCAATGACACATGCATTCCTCATATATGGCACAGTTCTAATTATGGAGGATTTTTACTATAAATATTATAAAGAATACTGGATGAACAGAATCAGCTAGGGGGCTGAAACTGTGAATGCTCACAGAAGGTTAGAGTTAAAAAAAAGTTGTAAGACTGAAGTTAAAGATACGGGGCCCCCACTAATTTAGAACTCCCTTCGCGTATACTGTACAAATAGGTAATTATATGTAGTGCTCTCACCACTATCCGAAAGGCTCTTCCATTACCCTATATTCCTATCAGCACTACACAACGTCACCCATATTTGCAAAACTCCCACCTCCCTGCACAGGCATTGTCATCCGTCGCTTGGTTCAACTTGAGACCAGTTATGACATTACGTGTAACTGAGACTATAATGGACCTACAGCTTCAAAACAAAGCTTGCCTCAACTGAACTCTCACTGAAAGTCGAAAAGATTTGTCGAAGAAATCGATTTATTCTGAGATTACAATTTTGTCGAGTTTTTATCATGGGGCAAATGAGTTTTAGAGAAATATTACAAAAGCAAAATTTAATGAAGAAAATGGCAAAAACAATGAAGACTAAGTACCTTGTGAGAAGCCTTGTTGCAAGAGTTGAAAAATCAACACGTTTGAAATTATCAGATTATCAAACCTCCATTCTTTATGGGCCGGGAAACAATGAAGTTAATGGGCAAGCTTTCTAGTTAAAGGCGTTAACAACTTAACTCTTATCAGCATTAAAAAAATCTAACCGTGTCCCTAACGTTTTACTTTTTTTAATAAGTTAATGGCTTTAGATGTTCTTTTTACATTTGATATTTAATTGTCAAAATAAAGTAGAAAGCAAGAATAGGAAAGTTAAGTCTTCTCATCAACTAAGAAATAATAAAGTTGTTAACTGATGTCGTGACTTAACTCTGTTAGTAAACAATCCGAAATACAACCACAAGTAAAGAGAGATTCATATACTCTTTATATCTAATATTTGGAAGCATTAAGTTTCATTGGATAGTAGTAACAATGAGTTTTTTTTGTAAGAATTTAGCTTAAACCCTAAAGAGATAAAGTGAGAGATATACGGCGAAATAATGGAATTCGACAAATATATCGACTTTGTCTGTTTTATCAAAACCATGTCAGTATTAGAGTTCTGACAAGCCTGATGGTTTCTGATGAAATTACTAAAACACAGCCATGTTGTGACCTTTAGAAGGGACCACAGATAAAACTCTTCAATTCAAGGCCTGAAGAATGACAATCAGAAAAAAGAAAAAAATACTCTAAATAGCGAGTCTTGAATTAAAATTGCAAGTGACAATAACCATTCCAACCATCTGTTCTGTAATGATCTTGTGACTTGAAGGGTGTGAAGAGTTAATGGTCACAATTTCTACCATACAAAGTTCGGGTTGAGCCTAAGCTCACCCCTAGATACCCTACTGATTGCAATTCTGCATTCCCAGTAATCAGAGTTTTGAACGACTTGTGTATCTGATGTGGTATTTGTTCTGTGAGTACGGCCATCTGTTGGTGCCTGGTGGATTCTCCTTTTAAAACAATGGCTGGCCTCTGTGACAAAGCTAAAATAACCTTACAGTAAAGTCCAGGGATGGTCTGTGGGTTACACCTGTCGATGGCGCGAGATTGTACTAGCAAGGCGAATGCCTCGCCGATCCACGGATTAGTCTGGTAAAAGACGGAGAAATCCCCAACGTGTGTGTGTGTGTATTGGGAAAGAGACATGCGACCTCCATATTGAACTTTCGATATACACTGTCGTACAGAAGATGCATACAAAGGTCCGCCCGATCCTTTAAATTTTGATGTAATTCAAGTTCACGCCACCGTGAAAGAGCTGGACGCCTTCCTCCCAGTGTTGGCTTGATCATTTCAGTGGGAAAAAAAAAATAACGAAAATTATTTTCTTTTGCAAATGATTTTGTTAACTTTGACAGAAAAGCAACAAAAAATATAACAGTTGAATATCGGATTTAATTGACTTCAGTCAATTCTATAGACAGTAAATGATTAATTTTCCCTTCAAGTTTAACTAATTTTGGTGATGTATTTAATCATAACTGTTAATTACTTTTTAATTGGAGTAGCGTTTGTTACTTAACTGAAGCGTAACATTTCATCACATCCAAATTCGTAGATCATCTATCTCCCGTTTCCATTCTATAAATTCCTTCGGTAATATAAACTGATATACATTGAAATACATATATATATATACATATCGTTGCAAGTCGTTGCATGGCTTGGGACAACACGGCCACCATCCAAGCCATCACCCATAGACCTTGGGAAGAGCAAAAGTTTTAGGATACCGACATGTATATACATTGGAAGGGAACTGTGTGTGGTATCAGTCTGCTGTCTTGAGCAAGGGATGTGCGTTGTGTATCAATGTTATCTTGTGCAAAGGATGTGAACTGTATATCACTGTTTTCTTGAACAAGGCATTGTTTTGCGAATCATTGTTATCTTGCACAAAGGATGAGTATTGATTCATTGTTATCTTGACCATGGAGCGTGTGATGTGATTCAGTGTTATCTTATACAAAGGAAGTGTGTTGTCTATCAGTGTTATCTTGAGCAAGGGACGTGTGTTGTGTTTCTCTGTTATCTTGGAAAAAGTACATGTGTTGTGCATCAATGTTATCTTTAACTATAAAGTTAGAGATCTGAAATATAAAGTAGCATTACTTCCAATAATCATTCTTAATAAGAGATACAATAAAGTAAGAGATAATCTTTGAGGGTTTGAGATAAAAGTAAACGAGTTGGGGAAAACTCATACTATGTATAGATGTGGAAGAGCAGTCGATAGATCTTTTTTTCTAGGCCTAAAAAGGCGTTCCATAACGATCAATGAAAGTGTCGATGGGCTAATTGACACGAACGATACAGGAAGAGAAGTGAAAATCAAAATGTTGCGTTCATATTTCTCGATGACCCATATCTGAACACGACGAACATATCCCAGGGAATGATCAAAAAGGGAATGTAAGATTTATTCGCATGGAACAGAGAGTAATCACATACACCAACCAATGCCCTACATATCTAACGCCCTACATAACCGCTCTACATACCCTCACACGCTCTACGTACTCACGTCCGACCCACACACCTTCTTTCATCTACTACAACACCACATACTCACATCTACTCTATACACCACTACTGTACACCCACAACCACCTTATATATATATAAAAAAACACTAACCTACACCCTGAACACCACCCAATAGACCCACCATTTACTTGTACGCCTTTCACCACCTACACTCACCACAGCCCTCGGCAGAACCTCCACTACCCTACACACACACACACCAACACATACACCCACCACTACCACCAATACAACCTCCACTGCCCTACACACCCATCACTTCAGCACCCTCCACCACCAACACTTCACCCTCTACACTCACTACCCTCCTCACTCACCACCATCTTCTCCTCTCATGAGCTGGGTCAGCAAGAAACACAACGTGAAAGTATTGGGCCGTAACGATCGCCAGAGAACGTCGAGTCATGTGACAGTGTGCGAGGTGAGTGCTGGACAGCGGGTGGTGGAACAGGGTGTGGTGCGTGTGGACGGGGCAGGGAGGGTGTGGCGTGTGTAGGTGGGGCAGGGAGTGGGCTGGATAGGGTACGGTACGTTTAGGCGGGGCAGGACGTGATGTGTGTGGGTCCGGCAGGGGTAAGATGCGGTACGTGTGGGCGGGGCAGGACGTGATGTGGGTGGGTGAGGCAGGCTGTGGTGTGTGATGGCGGAGTATGTTATGGTATAAGTCTGGGTGGGGATGGACGTGATATGTGTAGGCAAGGCAGGATCTGGTGTGTCTGGGCGGGGAAGAACGTGGTGTGTGTGGACATGGCAAGGTGTGGTGTGGTGTGTGTGTGTGTGTGTGTGTGTGTGTGTGTGTGTGTGCGTGTGTGTGTGTGTGTGTGTGGGGGCTGGTTCAGGGTGTGCATGGACTGAGTGTGCGTGGACAGGGTATGGTGTGTGCAGATGGGGTAGGTTACCTCTGGGCGAGGCAGAATATGTAAGGGTGGAGTAGTGAGTGTATGGGTGGGCTAGGGTGTATATGGGTTATATAGAGTATATATGGCCAGGTTCAGTGACTTCAGATTGATTTGATGAGAAAGGCTTCCCATGGCCGATGATTCTGAGGAGCCTCACCTCTGGAGCCCGTGATTTCACAGCCACCCTCTCTTCCCTTAACCAAGGAAACATATTAGCGAGTAGCTTTGCCCCATGAATCTGCAAAATTATGAAAATCGAAATGCTAACAACATATATTGCTCAAACATTTAGATACACACAGAGTTGAACAAACGTAGTGAAGGTTTATGAGATAAAACCTTCTTATGTGATAAAAAAAAAAAAACAAGTAATAAGAAAGTTATACCATGTTGGACGACTAAGGAAATAAGCGAGCTAATTAGGCGCAAAACAATGATTATACGAGATTTAAGAAATCTAAAGTACGTGGGAATGCAAGGGACCATGATATGTATATCTGATTACACAGAGAATGTAAGAACTAGATTAGTCAGCAAATGAGATTTCGAAAAGAGAATTTCTTGCAAGGTAAAGAACTATAAAGACTTCGCCAACTGTATAATGATTAAGAAATACACCAAAAATGCTATAGCTAAGCCCCTATTGTTTGAAGAATATGTCATCCATAACAAACGCTTTATACAGAGATTAATATTTCCATGTAGTGTTCACTCTCGGTTTACCTTTTTTAACACAAACACAAAACGCCTTTTCATGGAGAGAAAAAGAAAATTTCGTCTTACACGACACTCAAACCTATGACGTACTTCCTTATAACAAATGAATCCATATAAATCGTCTGTACCTGATGACCTCTCTCAAGAAAGTAAAAATCCAGCAACTCGCTGGTAAAAGGAAATGTACCGAATGTTTGGAAGTTTGTGAAAGTAAAACCAATAAACTAAAAGTAAAAACAAAACAAAACAGAAATGCTTATCAAATTACAGACTTATCAGCCTTGCTTCGGTTTTAAGTAAAATGTTAAAAACAATAATCATGGACTAAAATGTAACACTTTAAAAAGTAAAAAACTGAAAGCTGATGACCAACACGGATTTCGTAATAGAAGACCATGGCTAACTTATTGAACTGAATTCCTCAGTAGTATACATAATGATCGAGATTCAGAAATACCTTCAGATGTTATGTACCCACACCTTCAAAAAGACTTCGACAAAGTACCACTTAAAATGGTTGCCTGGCAGAACTAAATTACAAGGCAGAGAAAATCGATTTTCGTTGTGGGTGCTAACTACCTCCCAGATAGATAGGCGGTAAACGTAGCATTAAGACGTGGTAACTTCTGACCAGCTCGGCGTAAAAATTGGGTTACCACAGTGGCCCCATTCTCATTACCAGTCTATACCAGAAAGCTAGAGACAGGAATCACGACAGTACGAAATTAAATGGAAGTCAGTTAAATAAGTCAACGAGATTGAGACACAATGATGCTGTCGCTAGTGGCATGACAACTTGAATTTATTTTAGAAAAGTGCAAAGTATCACGTACCGGCGACAGTGATATTAAGCACAAATAAAGATGCTTTCCATGGCATAATTAGACGAAGACGAGAAAGGCTTGGATGGATAATCAGTAAGGAGCCAAAAGAGCACAAAGCTATGGTTAGCTGCGTATAAATTGCAATGCTAGGTCTCAGAACCAAAGATATAACCAAAGATATAAAGTGATTAAACTTAAAATACACTACTTACTCGCAGCAACGTCCTCCTTAAGACCACACTCACAACACCTTGCTCAATTCTGGTCACCAGACTTTATCAGACACTAGTGAAAAACTGGAGAGAGAGAGAGAGAGAGAGAGAGAGAGAGAGAGAGAGAGAGAGAGAGAGAGAGAGACAGACAGACAGACAG
>JAYMFT010215221.1:0-11446 GCA_038088735.1 Panulirus argus
ATATATATATATATATATATATATATATATATATATATATATATATATATCGTTAATGGGATGGCCTTGATTAGGGCTTCTAAGTAAAGTAAATATTAACATGTTATTCATCAAAGCCGTCAGCTATATTAGTTTTAAATTTTTCAAACGATTTCCCTGACAGAAAAATAATCACCTTATCCTAACTGTATTTCACGTAGCTAGCGTGACTCAACGAGTCTACTGAATAAACTGTGGAAATGAAAAATGTAAGATTAAATTCACATACCTCATAATCTCATTAACTCATAAACTGATCGACAATGAGGCGAAACAAGGTTCATGAGAAATCGTGATCTCCAAATTGGATCATTTTCTTTTTTTTCTATATAAAAGAGGCAGACTTTGTAATATCATAAATGGATTCTACGATGACAATGTAAACACATGAACAACGTCACTGATCATTTATAGAAGGTATACGTCTGTGGTGGCTGGTGCTTACCACTTAACATAAATGAAATCAGTCGATGAATGATTAATTTCGTCATAGCCTAGCCCAAGAGAGACCGGTCTTTCCCTAGACTGAACGAACGGCGCCTACGAAGCAACATGATTCGTTCGCTTCAGAGTTCATCTCACCTCGAACCGAGTGATTCTCGAGCCAATACGAACTACCGTTTCAGAACTAACAAATAGAATTAAAGATAGATAGGTCCCATAATACCACTAAATGAGACTTGCAGATCTGTATTGATAAGATCTGAAAGGTTATCGTTGGAAAATATCATCTGGAATAGGCTTAATTACCAGAGCCCTTCGTTAACTGCGATTTGTTTGAATCCGGATTTGAATCAGTGAAACACTGAATCCAACCCTCCGGGCAATTGGACGCTTTGGAAATATAGCACGACCTGGACATGCACAATATTGGCGCGTTCTGGATGTCAGTCGTAGATTTACATCTTGGGACTTGCCTGTAAATCTGGCAGTAATTACCGTCACTACAGGTCTCTGCGTCTGGTCTAATTTACATGTTTACGCCGGACAAGATCTCAGAACAAATTCGAAATTCCCATACATGACCGAAGTCTCGCTTTCACTGAAGCGACACTGTCCCGTTAGAAAATCTGACGAGCCTCACTTTCGTCTGTCATATACCGATATTTGCTTGCGTAGCTGTGTGAAAAGCTAATGTCTGTTCCTTGACACAATTTACTCATAAAAGAGCATAAACAGAAACACATATGCCGTTATATCATACCGTATTCTGAATTAAGTCACTCCCTTCGAGACTTAAATGTATCTATGAACACACGCACACCCATACCTTACGAACGTACAAGGGTTCAATTGAGTACTGTCTGGCAACACCTTTAGATTCTTCTGTAGGCCTCCTTCTCGATAACTGTGACCAGTCTCCTATAGTCAGTAGTAATTCTCAAGAACCTGGAAATTAAAAATAAATACTCATTGAAAGCTATGAACAGCTATAAACACTGCAGTATAACTTAAGGGTGTCATTCAACTTGACAAAGTCTCGTTGGGGTAAAATTTTCGATAATACAGGAATCAGAAAAATAAAACGAAATTTTATGTTTTAACAAAGTAATATAAGATGGAGAAGAAAAGATTGTTCTTCAGTGAATATCATTGGTTTATTGAGAATATCAGATGATTTTTGCTCTTGATACTTAAACGAGTAACGACTTATTCGTATCCAAGCCAGAAGGGATAATGCACAACTAAACCAACTTCAAGTGATCAGTATACACATCCTATTGAACTCAAAAGAGGTCAGAAAGCCGTGAATGTTATATGGATATGTTCTTTAAAAGTTATATCAAAGTTACCTGGACTTATTCATATTCTATATTCATTTCAAAGAAGGCTTTTAACAGATAATGTTCCACTTGGCAACAAATACGTTGGCACTTCGTCAGCCATTGTTGTTGTGATCGAGTGACTGAATATTCAGTCAAGAAAATGTATTTTATACAGAATAATCTATCCATCTGATAAAAAAAAAAATCCTTGGGATATTCATGGGCTGTATAGAACTACTATCTTTATTATAGCAACATTTCGTCTTTCTGAACATTTGATAAAAGAGAGAAAACGGACGAGTTGTTCGTTGTGTCCGGTGAGCGTAGCCACACAAACCCTAAATTCAGACTTAAATGACAGTGAAAAAAGCGTTTCCCGCTGGTTAGACTAACTCTTTGTATATGGAGTGTAGCTTTACTCATTTCTGGTGCATATTTTCCTATTCAGTGTTTCTGTGTGAGTCGTGCGGATGAAATAATGACAGAAGTATCGAAATTCGAAACATTAAAGCCTAGCCCGCATCATCCAGTTGGTTTTAAAGATAATATTGTCTAAATTCCACAGCTATCTATTCAGACGAGTATCCTGACTTTATAGATATAAACATAGAGATTTTGCTCATATCCAAACTAATGATTTATTCAATGTATAAAACTGAAGCCCTCAACTATTGCCTTCGAATTTATTACACTTAATTACCTACATCAAATAATTACCTTCGCCTCAGATTCCCTTCACATGTTCAATCAATTCCTCCCTCGGGCTTTGGGATGACGATCCTTCAGCGACGGCATTAGCCAATGCATTAAGCAACGCGTTTAAACACTAAGCAACTCGCGTTACGTCCGTCCAGTCTCGTTCCCTTGGTAGGACACACTCCTCTCGATTCACACTGACACACACACACACACACACACACAGAGGAACACGTTCATACAGTCCTATAGGGTGAAAGCTTCGATACTTTACTTCACACAAGAGCAGGGAGGTGATGGACTCTTTTGGAGAGAGAGAAGTTGCAAAACTCCTTTCAGTCCATTGACGGTGATAGGCTAGCCGCTGCACCACTGAGGTCCGTGAATATATATATATATATATATATATATATAATTTGACGTTCATACCGAAGTGGTAATTTCCACACATCAGTTGAGTGACACTTCGTTAACGGGTCGAAGCAGGAGAGGTGAAATCTCCCGCTTGTGAAGCGCAATCACGGTACGCGTTGCAGGTTCCCGCCGCCTCTTGCCGTCAGCTGCCTTTCGATGAGAGTGGTAAATTTAAGTACATGGAAGCGGGTATTGGTAGCTTAGATATGTGTTTTGCTGCACTAAAAAGGAATTAGGCAAAGCGTAATTAAAACTCACACCCTTTACTGGCTATGACTGGGACAGTATCTCTCAGATACTAGCGTTATGTATCCTTAGGACGAGAGAGGATTTACCCAAAGTGACGTAAAAGGCATTTGAAAGTATTTTAGAGTATTTTTCGTGAGGACATCAGACTCTCGAGGATTGGCCGTTATGGTACCTTCTTCTCTCCTTGCACAACTGAGTTGTGGGATTCTCCGTCCGCCTTCGTATTTCCATCTTCGTTTCACATTGCTCCCGCAGACACCATGATGGAATTATCAAGAGAAAGGAAAAAAAATAAAACACGGCTCAGTGGAGACCGTAACTGAAAGGACAGAAGCACCAGCGACCATGGTAGACAAGACCTGGGTGAATTCCTACCTGTAGAAGGACATTCAGATACAGCACTGTTGTCGGTGGTCAGGTCAGGTGCCCGTGTCTGCGTGTGATTCATCTAAGCTGACCAACCAACCAAACTCCCAAGGCGTTGCCTGGAGCGTTATCATCTACGGTGTGTGTGTGTTTGTGCGTGTGTGTGTGTGTGTGTGCGTGTGTGTGTGTGTGATCACGGTAATACCAGCGTCGCGGAGTCCTGGTCAATTTCTCTCGCCATATAAAATCTTTTTTTTTTCAAAAACTGTGTATATCTAAATGTGAGGCATAAGTGGTACTCCAATACACATATTTCAGTGAGCTTTGTAACAGACGAGAAGCAGTGTATGTCTGTTTCTTAGCCATGATTTAATCAATCCTAGAAATTGATTAGGAAAAGATTTGCTCTACGTAGAGTGGTAATATATATATCATAGCGGATGTTTGACAGGCGAAGTTGACAGAATATGGGTTATTGGACGAGTGTATCATATCATGGCTCATATGATAATGATATCAGTTTTGGTCCACAGAACAAACGTACTATGTCTGGCTCATATGGCAAGCGTACCGGGCTTGACGCACGGGACAATTGTACCATACCTGGTTCATAAGTGTACCCTTGTTTGGTTCGAAAGGGAATTGTACCGCAATGAAACAGTGGACAAGTCGCGCAAGCACTATGGCTCACGTGATAACATTGTCGGATGTATTTCAAAATATGCGACAAAGATCCTACAGTGTTTCGACTTCAGCGAACGTACCTGGTCTGTCTGGCTGACTGTCAAGAGCCATTCAACCTGTTGTTTATTGGTTCCTTCACAAAGCCACGCATCGCGCGGCAGAGTTAGAGTTGAGGGCCTGTTTGGAGGTGGCATCATCAGCACCCTAATTAGCGCCACCGAACACACGACGGTAAAGCCATCTGACTCACCTTATTACTGATACAGGGAACAATGCCTCCTCCTATGTCGCTGGAGCAGGTAGCAAGTGTTTCGCGTCTCATAACAGGTTTATCTCGAGACTAATGCCAAGCAACGTACTCGAAGGGAGACAATGTCGGCGTAGGTGGTGAAGCTTTTAAGCGATGGCTTCCTCCAACATAGGGGCGGTGAACAATGTGAAATTATGATATATGAAGCAGTAACTGACGTGCTTCGAGAAAGGTACGCAGTGCGAAAGAAATACAGTTCATTATATACGTATGTGCTCCAAGACTGAGTCCACCAGTAATAAACTGAATGACGGGGTTCGAAACACGATGTAATGAGCAAAACAACAACCACGAGGTTCACTGAAGTAGTCTCCCGAGCATTGACGAGACGTGTGTGAAGGAAATAATGCTTCACAAGTATACGAGTATACGTGCAATAAGAACGCACGAGACCCAGCCACAGCAACCAACTCTAGTAGCGCACGTTAAAGAAGATTCACACTTACAGCACTAAATCCAGTCTCCCCATTCACCAACCACTCCTGACCCGTTTCAATGACTCTCCTCCTCTCAGAGAACACCAGCACATTACTCAGATAACTCGCTACTCAAAAGCCAGGCACATACGTAGAACTTTACACAGAAATTGAAAAAGTTTATAAACACCCTAGGCAAAATTTTAGAAACAACATGCCCACCTAGCCTCCACTGATACAGCCTCCCTGACGACATATTAGACTTTCATATAAAATACTTTGGTCCATTTGCAACTCGAGCGCTTACAGACATTTTCTTTTTCAAAACGACTCCTGACGACGCAACAAAATCCCTGACATTTGGAAACTTGCCGACATACTACCATACCAAACTTCCTACTGATGTCCTGTATCACTGCTGACCTCAGCATCCAAACTCTGGGGGAAAAAAACAACTGATCCACGACAGAAACAAAACATCCTAGTCTCTCTCCCACGCAGCATGGCTTCACTCCCAACCTCTCCACCGCTTGACTAATACACAGACAATGAAGGATGCTTGATATGACAAAAATGGAAAAAGAGAAGTTATCATCTTTAAAAATCCATAACATGATTTTTTTCAGTAACTGAGAGGAAGAAACCCAACACATAAACACCATGACTTTATCCATGAACCAAACCAGTTGAGGACATGTATGTATGTTGATCCATGCGAATGTACTGCATACTAACAATCTAAGTCATGTATGAAGAAGACGCTGCCCAAGAATCAGACTAAAAAAAAGATCCCGTCGCTCTCAATAACCGTAGTCCTAACACTATGTATGTTCTGACCACAGTGACACAAGCAATCATCTTGAAGCTCAGGGTGTAAGGTTGCGTACTTATTCCGAACACTAAGGTTTGAGTCTCGGCGAACCACCAAATGGGAGGCCGATGAGACACACACACCACGAAGACGTTACCCGCCACCAGCCTGTAAGCTCCCACTATTTCATGCGAATTACCGAAGCGCTTTGCGGTTGTAATATTTCGTGCGGACTGTCTGAGGGAAACTAAATGTCCTTTAATGTACCACCAATTGCGTCGACTCCGATGTGTTAGTAAAGGTGAGATGCTTCGAAACATAAGATGCTTCGAATATTTTCCTGATACGATGTTTATCTTCGAAATCTTGCCGACCACGACTGGGTGATGACTTAACTTATTCAGTTACCAACCAAGGTGTGTCATAGCTGTTATCAACAGTTTGGTATCTTATATCAAGCCTTTCTGCACCTTGCGATACTTAAATGGATAATCCTATACGCTGGTGGATTCATTGCATCCTCAAATCATTTGCTCTGACATCTCTGCTACTCTTGCAGCCTCATATCTATTGCATTTGTGCATGATCATTGTAAAAACATTAGCTAAAAACTGTCCATGTTAACAGCAGGCATACATGTTCTGTTTGTGGTAGAATACCTTTTCAAGATATGGTAGAATTTGGTTGGTTCGTTGCTTATATCGGCCTATAGACAGAGTGCCAAGTTCATCCAAGCCGTCTACGTCAAAGCTACGCCCACCAATCGAAAAATCTTTAACACCTTCTTTGGGTGCTAAGAATAATTCTAGGATCACACACACTCTCGCTAAGATCTGCGAAGCCTGAATGCAGGAGAGACCAGCGTTTGGCTCTTCAAAAGTTAAAGCGCTGCCAGTAAGGTGATATGGAAGGGAACGCGGCTAAACGGGACCGCTTTTTTGGCTCGCTTCTACCGTATTACAAGCCGCCAAGATCCTATTCCGATTCCCTGGGCCAAGTGCCATAGTGAGAAAGAGTGTATGTATGGTCTTAGAATTACCTCTAACACCTGAAGGAGGTGGCGGATGTGGTTGATCGACGATAGCGGCTTTTCTGCCCAGAGCAGTTGACAGGCCTTGAGACCAGGCAAGCAGCGCAGTCTGCTTCATTCCTGAGAAATCCTCTCAGAAAAACGATGGAGCAAAAGCGTCGACAACTCCTAGGAAGATGGAGACATGTTATACAGGTTCCCTATTGACGCTCGAAGAAAACATTGCATTTTCCAAACACGAAGCACGTATCTCGAAGCTTCAGAATCAACTGCTTCATCCTCGGGGGCGCCTCATTTACGTTGCCACTGGCAGGTCGAAGAGCCTCGCCACCACCGCCTCCGTCACCCAGCAATATGTAGTAGGTCCTCAGTGCTCTCTAGCGGCCTGGAGGAGACACATCAATTTACCTGCAGGACCCGTCAAGGCGACAAGGTACGTGGGCTTCGTCAGTTCGGACACCACCCACAAAAGCTTCGGTTCATATCCTGGCATTCGTGAATGATTCGGTATCTGAAACGAGAGGCGAATTCGGACTGACCACTACAGGGGCGTGTAACGACCATTCCCTTGAGGGTTTGTTATGCCAATTGGGTGAAACGGTTGGGAAATTGCTCTCGTGTAACTGTAAAGGTCCTCCATAATATGGCCACAGCTCAAAGAGTCACTTCTGATACTTCTTCTAGCACTAGTCCACCACTCATAAGGCTGACTGATGGTAATGACTGACAGATGCTCGTCAGTCATGCTTTACACTGCCATTCAGGAGATCATCAGCAAAGAGGAATTTCGTATGATACAAGAAGCCAAAAGTATACACACGCGCTCTCTATCTCAGCATCCTCTTATACCCAGACCTCTCGTCTACCATTCAACATACACACAGACACACTCACACACACACACACACACACTCGTACATATTCACACATTTGGCTTAGGCTTGTGTGTACAAATGAAAATAAAGAAATAGTAAATATATGGAAAATTGAGAGGCGGGACAACACAAGTGTAAAACTCTCTTTCTCCCGGTAACACAAAAATAGTGGAACAGATATTAATCAAACACACACACACAAACACACACATGGTAAAAGAATGAAGTGTTCTTTAATTAAAGATGTCAAAAGGCGAACGAACTTAGGGATATACTGTGAAGCGCTCTCAAGCCAGCAATTGAAAGGTTTTAGGGAACGAGAACAGCAAGATAAGAGAGGAAGAAAACAAAGATACTTAGATAAGAGAGGAAGAAAACAAAGATACTTAGATAAGAATACAAAGGACAAAGTAGAAGATAATCTAAAGGTTTTATATTAATCGATTAGTATTAGACTGTCAAAGAGCAGCTAATCAGGCTAAAAGGATTCGGAGGTAAGAGTTGTAGAGGAAGATGTAGGGATATGCGAAGCGAGGAGTAACAAATTTCAAAGCGGTTTCACACTGAAACACACTATAGCCCCTTTGCCAGTGAGACAGAATGAGGAGGAGTTCTCAGAAAGCGTTGAAATATGCAGGAAAGACTTAAATGATACATCAAAAAGGAATTTTTCTCGTGTAAGGCTCGTGTTCCTGATGAAATCCCAGAGTGTGAGCTGAAGAAACGTATACAGTCACACTTGACAAGCCACTTGAGTGGTGCTCAAGACGTCGCTGGAGGAATGTAAACTGCCTAAGGAGAGGAAGACGGTAAATATCACACCCACCATAAAAAAGTGGACAGACTAGGAAATTACGTGGGGCTACAAACAGGTCTGGGATGGATGTTGTCTGTAAAATACTGAAGGAGAAGATCATCAACAAGGAAATAGGGGTGATATGTCAAAGGAAAAACTACCCATGCCAGAGACGGCAAGGGTTCATGGGAAGGCCATATACGTAACAAACCTTTCTTTGAAGTCTAAGAGAAAGTGAGCTCCATTTTCGACAAAAGAGGGAAGGCGAGGCGGACTGAGTGTGTGTGTTTTGAGACTGCCTGATGAAAGCATTTGACACTGCACTAGATAAAGGAGTTGGTGAAGAATAGGATAGAGAAATTCAAAAAACTTGTATTACAGTGGAGAAAGTTCAAGGAATGGGACCTCACGAGTGCAAAATTCCCTCCCTATACAGCATGAATGAATAGTCGTCATAACCACAGACACACACACACATCAATCACATACTCTTTCACCAAGTTTAAAGCAACAGACCTTGACTGTTTAAGGTCTTCTACAACGAGAAACTAAAATGACGCTGTCTCACGATCCGCCTCTTACTGTTGATAGTGTCTGATGTAAGTATTCTCGCCGTCGACACTAGGGTCCTCCAACCAGCAGCTACTGGATGTTTAACATCTTGGCTCCAGATGATCAGAAGTTAAACATCCTTTATCTTATGTGTATTTTGTGTGTGTGTACTAATGAAGCTCCGAGAAGTTATTAAAAACGATCATTTATGTCGGTTATTTCAGTGTAACAAACTTGTAATGGAAACACCGTATGAAGTTAGTCAATACATTCTATTAAGTTGGTTATAACGCAAAAAGATCTTGGAATTCGGCGAGAAGCTTCTATACAGGTCATTCGGTGTGATTTTGGATGTTTACCGGAGATACTCTGAGAAATGATTAAAAGACGATCATATCAGTCGGTTATGACGATCTAACACACTCACACGTATGTTTGGAGATGTCCATAGTCCGACGTGGCACGCGAGTTCCGAGACATCTACCTGCCTCTGAGTACAGAGAGAAGGTTAACTTCACTTTGATCTTGGCTGACTGGCACGAGCATCATCCCCTCTAGTTTCCCACTTTACTATTTGCTTCGTCAGTTGACACTCATATATCCTGCGAGAGGCATTCAGTCGTTCTCGTGAGGATCCTTAATGTCATGAGAGAAGTGTATAAACGAAGAAGTATCTATGATGACGATGATGATGGCTCACTGACACTGCCTCCTGAGGATTATACGTCTCTCGCTCAACGACACTGGGATATTCTGTTTCCCCTACGAGGTCTGGCTAGTTCCCTTCGGATTATGGGTTCCTGGAGAGACTTACGACGCCCATCAATTATCCTTTGTTTTGGCTTCTGATGACTCCAGCTGGGCTCGGCCTTTCCCTCTATGTCCTCCGACGACTTCCGCGCATCTCTGACACTCGGTTTTGTTTCCCAACAACCTCACTGTCTCACTTTACGCTGCTCCTCGTTACTCGCATCACAACCCGGACTTATCCTAGTCTCCTCTAACGTCTCAGAGACTTCCTTTTACTCACTCTTCGAACTGCAAGGCTCTTGTCTGCTTCTGACAACCTTGGCGCATCCCTTTCTCGCCGTGTCTTGATGCTGACGATGACTGCACGCCCCGTTACCACAACCTATCTATCTTGCTCCTGACGACCTCAGTGGACCTGCGCCTCATCCTGTCTTGCTTCCCCCAGAAGGCTACAGCTCACCACCTGTAGCACTCTGGCCTGTTTACCGACGACACCAATGCGTCCTCGTCTCAATCTATCTTCATTTGACTACCAATATGCTCGCCTTTTTTTTCCATCCTCTCTTTGCTCCTGAAGACCTCATAACACATCAGTCTCCTCACGGCTTCTCCTCACATACCTAGTAGTCATCTACGTCTCCCTGCATTCCTCCTGAGGATCCTCTCCTCACACTATTCTGCTCCAGACGTTACCAGTACACTCCCGTACCTCACCCTATCCTTCCTCGGAGGATTCCAGACCACCCGTCCCTCGCCTGATTTTCGCTTCTGGTCGACCTTCCCCTAGTCTTCTGCCTTCCATCCTTCTTGTAGTGCTGATCCCCGGGTTCGTCCGTCTCCTGCGTCACTCCACCTCACTCTTTGTCTTGCTCTTAACGACGCCAGTGGGGCCTGGCCTTGTCCTGTCTTGCTCCTGACGACGACACCCAAGGGGCGCGTGCGCGCCTCCCACCTCACTCTGTCTTTCTCCTCCTCCTCTTAACGACCCTGCCTGCCTCACTTCGCCTTGCTCCTGACGACCCCGGTTCACCCCTGCGTAAGGTCGTCACCCTAAGCCATTCTTCCCTACGGGATTCGCAAGTCAATGCTGCACCGTTTTGGAGCGAGAAAAAGAATTGAAAAAAATGTATGAAAAAGAGGCCCTTTGGCGAGCGATACTCATTCCTCATTCTGTGCGCCCCGCTACTTCTCTTAACCTCCTCATTTCCCAATTCTCCTCGTCTCAAACAACAGCTGCCAACGAGCGTGGTGGCCACAACACACACACACACACACACACCACCGGGTCTCCAAGCCCGTGGTGTGCTCTAGAGTAACAAAGGTTACCATCAGGTTGCCAGGAGTCTGAGATTTGCCTCAATTTTCAGATTGTTTTGTTTCCTCCTCCCTCTTCGCGGTGCATTAGCGTTTCACCCGCAGACCCATTAGTGCTCCGGGTTCCCATTCAGCTGTTGGTTTTGCATCCCTCTCATTCCAGCTTCTCCGTGCAAAATGACGACCATAATCTGATGAAAAGGTTTTCTAATGCAGCCAGCAGGGTTTCTGGTGAAACCAAATGTGGCCAGCATGATTTCAGGATTTGCTCTTTAGCTCGGTTATGCAAATATAGATAACATTTTTTAATATATATATATAGGTATATATATATAGATATATATATATACCTATATATACCTATATATACCTATATAT
>JAYMFT010215232.1:0-11446 GCA_038088735.1 Panulirus argus
ATATATATATATATATATATATATATATATATATATATATATATATATATATATATATATATATATATGATTTATTTGTGCATACCAACTCTCTCGCCATCATGCGTTATACAGCGATACCAGAGCAAAACATCCAGAGCCAAGCCCCACATACTATTCCATGGTTTAGATTAATTCTTCACATGCCCTGATTCATTCCTCTAATGTACGTTACCCCCCGTATACCATATTGATGCAATTCATTCTATCCCATGCATGCGTTTTTCCCTTATGCATTTTCATTCCCTCAAATCCAAGAGCCTCTTTCACTCTTCCGTCAGCTTTCTCATCTCCTCTCCTCTTCTTCCCTACAGTTCTGCCACGTAGATCCCTCTTGCCAGTGTTTCTTCGCCTATGCTTTATGTCCGAAGCAATTCAGCCCACACAGGACAGCTTTCTCAGTCTTGCAGCGACCGATTCCTACCACTCCTTTCTCAGGGTCGATGTCGAGACCCAAGTCTCTGTCACTCACAAATCCCTGCAGCTTATTTCCTGTCATTTCTCTCGGAACAGGTTAGGGACGATGTCGCCTACCCTGTCAGTCTCAAACACATATTTCTGCACCTTATTTTCTACTAAAGTATAACCATATCGACGTCGTCTTTCACCGTGACCCATTCTCATCACCTAAATCTACTCGGGTTGGACTTCATCGACTATCTATCAGACCAATTTTGGAGTTTGTCAAGGTTCTCTTGTCTGTTAATGCAGTCCTCTTCGCTTTTTAATTCCTTCATGAACTTAGCGTCATCTGAAAATATGTGTGTGTGTGTGTGTGTGTGTGTGTGTGTGTGTGTGTGAAAATCATAAAATGCCTAGTGACAGCACTAGGATCCCGATTCCTCTATCAGGGAATAAAGTATTAAGACTGAAAAAAATGATTAATAATGGTTTGTGAAATTTAGGCAGCCAATCGGCTGAAAATACACAGCTGAGGTATAACAGATATTTCAGAACTGGGAGATGATAACAGTAACTAGTTAACTAATCATAAAAGAGCTTAAGATCAAGATGGGCTGGATATTACCGCGCTACACAGTCAGGATGGCAGATATAAAGTAATATTTGCAGAGTAAATACTGTGGTTTATACATTATACAGTTAGGTGAACATTAGGTGATGAATAGTTACTGTAATACAGTAGCTGACATATCACATAGTGTGTGCGTGTTTATGTGCGTCCACGTGTGTGTGTGTGTGTGTGTGTGTGTGTGTGTGTGTGTGTGTGTGTGTGTGTGTGTGTGTGTATACTTGCCTTTGAGCTTAATAATACATTGCCATAATAAATGATTCTGAGTTTCTCGTCTTCACAAGATTTACAGTTGTCGAGCTCATCTCGGACAAACTCCTCCATGGCCAACTCTCTAAGAACGATAATCAGGAGGGTTAACAAGGCGTGACAATCCTCTCGGGCAAGAAAATGTGTGTCAATACCCGAGGCCCAAAAGTCGCAAAAGAATGTCGAGTTTGCTCCTCGTATTAAGGTCTTGGAGTGCCACCAGCAGCACCTCCTACTTCTCCTCCTCCTCCTTCTCCCTCGCTAGCACAAGACCTTCGACTCCCGTCAACTAATCATTCTCTGCTCATTCGTTTTGATAAAACCCTATAAAGAAAAAAAAACGTCGAAAATAATGCATTTTTTCCAATGAAAATTATGTAGGTTAACTGAGGGTTTTATGCTGGAGGGGAGTGGACAATTATCGACGTCCAGGAGTCAAAAGAAGCGAGGGAATTTTACTTGCACGATTAATGGTTGTCGCTTTCCAGCGGGGCAGTCAATAAGGAACCGTCAACTTTACGGAGTTAACGAAGCGGAGGAGATACACGCCTGGCGTTGCTCTCCTTGCTTCACCTAACTCGGCAAACTTTCTGGCTAGCGTTGTCGGCGGCATCTGGCCAACGATCCCAAGACGAGACACTCCCTCCATCTGCTTCTTGCTGGTGTGCCGCCCCCAAGCAGCTGCCCAGTTGGTAGTCGTGATTTTATGAGTGTTAGTTGATGGTCATCGGCTCTGTCGCTGAGTGGCTGGTCTTGATATCAATCTGCGGGCGTGTGAGTGTGTGTACTGAATAAATGAACAAATGAAGGTTTATGGGATTTAGGCAGCCAATCGGCTGAAAATACACGGTTGAGGTATTACAGATATTATAGAACTGGAAGTTCATGACAGATATTAGTGAACTGACCATGCGAGAGCTTAAGATTACGGTGAGCCGGATATTTCCACACTTTTGATAAGCATATGGATGAGGTATTGCTAGACAGACAAGGAAGCGAATACACAGGGATGTTTACAGAGAAAATATTATGGTTTATACATTATGAACTTGACTGAACATTAAGTGACGAACAGTTACAGTAATGCAGTAAATGACATACCACATATATGGCCTAACGAACAAAAATGAGCTCTTCACTTGCACTTGTTCATAAATTGTTTATGAAGTTCTCAGTAGTAGGAATAGGACTGTTCTTATATCTGTGTGTATGGGTTCTGATTGGAACAAGTCGATTGTGGTGACGAATGCCTGTCCCTAGTGGAGGGGTGTCGTAGGGGGATAAGGTGGTATTTGTGACGGTATGTGTCAGGATCTTATTGCCAAAATGTCGTATGAGCCACCGGTGTTGGTCGGAGATGGCGGACAGGTTCAGCGAGATGTGGGCCTCTTGGTAGGTGGTGTAAGAAGGGCCAAGGATGATTCTGCATGACATTTTCTTCACTCTTTCTAATTGGTCCGTCTGTGTAGCTGTTAGTGAGGAGGATCAGGCTAGAGAGGTGTACCTGAGCTTAGATAGAATGAAACTGATATATATATACAATCCTGAGCTAAAATGGTGGGACACATAGGGATTTCAGTCGGTGGAAAAGGCACTGACGGTATGCGTACGATTTGATGATAGTGCTGACATAAATCTTCCAGTTTAAACCGTCGTTTGCAGCGACGCCAAGAAGTTTGAAATCTTTAACTCCCCGGAGGATGTCGAAGCCTAGTATAATCTCAGAGAGTAGGATGTTGTCTGCATCCAGTTGATGTATATCATCAGTCTTGGCGTGGTTGTTAGTAACCTCGTTGGCCGTAGTCCACTCCAGAAGGTTGTTGATGACGTGCTGAAAGTCAGAAGAGCTGTTGATACTGATGCCAAAGGTGGAGTCGTCTACGTAGCTCCATCAGTGGTAAGTGTCCTTCAGGGCGTCATTGACAGGGATGAGGAAGCAGAGAGGCCCCATCTTGATGCCCTGTGGTAAACCGCATATTAGGGGTACGTGCACTCGTGTGTGTGTGTGTGTGTGTGTGTGTGTGTTTAAGACACAGAGTGATGCCAGTATAGATCGATAGAAATGTCAATATAGGGTGATATATGATGAGCAAGAGAGAGAGAGAGAGAGAGAGAGAGAGAGAGAGAGAGAGAGAGAGAGAGAGAGACTCACGAATACAGTGTATTACAACAGAATGCGGTAAGGTAGCAATGAGACACGACCTTCATACCATTATTCAGATCTCAACGCTGCGACAGTTGTCCTGTGCACTTACGTCGCCGTCAATACCCTCAACAGCTCGTTTTCTCAATGCTACTTTATTAGAACATACTACTGCGTATCTCTCAGAGCGATTCAGACAGAAAGAGGCATCCTCAATGGGTCCAGCGTTTCATATAGTTCTCCAGTAACAAGTTTTGCGAATTCTGGGTTGAAACCTGGACAATAAGAGGATCTCTTAGGAAATGGCTAGTGCTGTGAGTAATACCTCAGGGCACCAAATTATATACATTTTCCTATGTAACAGCAGTGCATTTAGTACGGATTTTTGCGTGGATAGAAATTCAGATTATCATCTCGAACGCCTGCACTCCTAGTTTCTCTGGATCAAAGCTCTACATACTATGTCTTATAATGAGAGCTGAAATTGATTTATAGAAGCTGAATACGGTAACTGTAATTATATGTTTGCTATTTTACTTTCAGTCGAAGTCATAGAGCACGAAAACTTATATTTTATCTTCCTATATGCAGTTCTAATGGCTTCTTCCATTGCACATAACCATCTGCTGTTAGATTCCTTTATTCCATCCAAATGTACAAGGTGATCAGGTATAGCACATAAAGAGTGAATTTACATCGGTTTTGAATGAAACATGACGGCTGTTCAGTGACCCAACACTTCGGCTGATGTCAAGTGTCACTCCTTTGGCTGCCTTTTCCTCTGTACTTCGCCCACGTATGAGCAGATGGTTCTCAATCCACATACATACATACAATCTTTCCCTCTCACATATAAAACTGGACAGCGTGTAACTCACAAGATTAGTTTTTCATAACTCTATATCTCCTAAGAGACTAATCTCTCTCTCTCTCTCTCTCTCTCTCTCTTGCGATGAGGGTTACGCACTAACCCTGCCTTTTGGCAAAATCACGCCGTAGGTGCTCGTAAGCAATTAAGTATTCTCTTCCTCTTCTTCCTACCCCTTCAACCCCCTATATCAGCCACCCTCTTCCCTCTCCCTCCTCTCTCTCCTCTCACTTACTCCCTCCCTCCCTCCCTCCCTCCCTGCCCCTCGCACCATTTCTCCGCCGCACCCCACTAATGAAAATGTATTTATTCACCACAATTCGTTGCTCAGCGAAACGAGCGGTTAATCTAATTCTGCCAACTGCATCCGTGGGCCAGCCAGACCACGGGCGCGTGCACGTATAACTGCAGTTCGTTACAGTTTGTTGATCCGCGTTCGTGGTCGTATTGAATTATAGTACGCGTATGACTGAAGCGAGGCACAGCAGTTCATAGCCGCTGTATGTCGGTTTCTGGGAACGTGCACAGTGCGTCCTGCGAAGCGTAAAATGTGAGGCAAACACTCCAACCTTATATCGTAGCTGTTTATAGGTTTCAAAGCTATTTACTCGAGCCGTCGTTCACAAGGATTCACATAAGTTATTTCATCTTTGGTATGAGCGTTAGCTCAACTATCATCTATAGTATAAAAGAGAAGAGTGAACTTGGCCCAGTAGTGCTACTTCTCTAGAATCACCGTCTTCTTTGTGTGATCCTTTGGTACTAATTCTGCGGATGTGGAAGCCGATCTCATTAGGTGTAGCCTCTGCTACTGCTTTGTTGCGGTTTCTACTGGATTAAGTACTCTGGGAACCACCTTGTATTGTTCACGAAGAGAAAGTAAATGAAAGTGTTACATCTCATTCTGTCTCATTCATTAGAAGTCTGAAAATGTGTGTAAAAATCTAGATTTGATTTGACCAGTAAAATTCCTTTGAACAAAATCTAAAATTATAATTCTTTACACTCAGTTTTGTGTATACCTAAGAGTAAAGAATTAGAGAATTTCACGTTTATTTTTCCTTTTTTCTTCTTTCTGCTAGTTATTTTCAACTGAAAACTATCCTTTTAATCCTCATACAATTGACCTGAAACTTGATTCTCTGCGGTTAACAATCTTATCATAACTTAGATTCAGGCTTTCGTTTATTCAAGCTTTGGTAACAGAGTCCGTCATTTATAGTATTACAAAACACGATAGGAATCAAAATCTCTATATTTTTTTGTTTGATTATAGAAAATGAATTGGAAAAAGGACCGTCCCGGGGGCATCCCACTTCTCACGTCCAACTGGTCGGAGACTTCACCGTTTAAGAAAACACTGAACGACAGATGACGACGATACATTCGACTGAGAATAACGGGACATTTAGTTCGGACTGGAATTATTAATACATGGTAGATTTTTCCCTGCAGTGACGAGATTTTTTCACCTATCATCCCTTTCTCCGGTTTCTTATCGTACCTGGTCATTCGCCTTACCTTTTCATAAACCCGCCCCTCGATACTTCTTCTTTACCTCTTTGCACCTCATTCCTGTTTGCCTCTCTCGTTCTCTAACCCCCATCCTCTCCTTCTAACTATTCATTCTTCCTACAGGATGTACCACTTTCCTTCCCTAACCACTATCTGTCATTTAATCATCGTTCCCCTTAACTTACGCACCACCAACTTCTATATCCTCGCGTAGCGTCTCATCCCATCAAAATATATACCTCCCTAACGCCTCCCACTGCCATAACAACCACTATCACCGAGTAACTGAGCCAACTAGTCATCGTCTTACCATTCTCTACCAAAGAGAACCCTGAAGCTTTCTCTTTTCTGATCATTGCTAGACTCTTCCCTTCTCCATATACATCTACCCCATTACGTCCCTGAAAGTTAATTTCCCTCCCTCCCCCTCCCCCTCCTCCTCCTCCTTCTCCTCCTCCTCCTCCTCTTCTTCTTCTTCTTCTTCTTCTTCTTATTCTTCTTCTTCTTCCTCCACCTCCTCCTCCTCATACGTCTTCTCATCCTGCATCAGGCCGGATATAAGACGCTTCACACCATGTTGCCTTGGTTGAACCCGAGGCAAAGTGTTTCCTTTTCTCAGCCTGTCTCTGACTCCCTGCATTTCACTCTTCTCTCTCTCTCTCTCTCTCTCTCTCTCTCTCTCTCTCTCTCTCTCTTTCCCCAAAAAAAGAAAAAAACTTTTTCTACTGTTTTCCAATATCCTCGAGACAAGCACTTCACCCTGATCCTCAGCAACTCTAATATTCAGCCAAAAACACGGAGGCGATTCCTCGGATTTCGGGGAGGCCGTCCCTTCCCCTTAAAAATATCGTCCACAGGATGAAAAGTGAAGCGTAAAAGAGCGAGTTGATTGAAACGGAACATCCGCCTATGAAACCCAGGTAAGGAAAAAAAAAGGAAAACCTTAACAATGGTCGCTTCGGTCTGGCAATCAGCAAGGTGACTCATCGGCTTTTTACCATAGTGTCCCACTCCACACCTTTGTCTTTATTATTCACCCTTTCCGTTTTCTGTTGCCCTGGAAGTTTTCTTGCACTAGACATTTTCACCTCCTTCCTCTGTGTAATATTATATTTACACCTTTTTTGATAATGAGAATTAAGTTCTGAGTTCATATTCATCATTTTAAGATCCTGAAGATGTCCTCCTTTGCAGTGGCCTAATTATTCTAATTGTGATATGTGATTCAGAATTTTGATTCACACCGTAAAGATTAAAAGCTTCCGTTTATCTCAAATAATCTAACGGCTACAGTGAGAGTGTTTGTGGTTTAAGAATTATACTTAACACCCAAAGAAGATGTTGGTGAATATGGCTCGACGTTGACGTCTTAAACCGCAGACAAACATACAGCCACCAGATAATCCAGGGGCCACATGCATATTGAAAATATGTTTGGTCATATTACTATAGTTGATACGTGAAGAAGGCGTTAAAGATTTATGGATTGTTGGATGTAGTGTGGCGTTGACGGCCCCAATGAAACTGGCAGCTGATAGGCAGAAAGCCCAAACTAGCAAACAACCCAAATGATCATGGATCGTATACACAGACTGTATGTGGTCTTAGAATTGTCCAAAGTACCTGAAGGACGTGTTCAAAATTATTCAGTTGATTTTATATTAACGTACACGGATGGTCTTATGGTATATAACCTTAGTCCCAAGCCGAACCAACTAACAATCAGATAATCACGCAAGTTATATACGCAGTGAAAGCGTGTATGGTCTAAGAGTAATCCTGGAGATCATAAGGTGTTCAGATTTCTATTATTGGTGGTCATGAAAATGAAGTTGTCAGCCTTCGTGACCTAGTTACTCAATAGAATTAAAACCCGAATTACCAACCAAGCAACCAACCATCAGATGATAATCAACAGTTAGTTTTCCACATAGTATGTTTGACGTACATTATGGGTTCTGGCCTGATCACCTTTAGCTGTTGATGACCACTAAATCCAACACTATACATTGTCATTCCAGTCCTTTTGCCTTGTCTTCTTCATTTTCAAAATACCCTTATTTTCTTTAATTCCCTCTACTTCTCCCGACTTCCGTTCTCTTGCCTTGTCTTCTCCATCTTCTTTACGCTCTTCTTATCTCTAATCCCCTCATCTCCTCTAGTTTCTTCTGTACCGTCCGTTCTTCTCCCTCGTCCTCTGTCATGTCTCTCTCTCTCTCTCTCTCTCTCTCTCTCTCTCTCTTTCTCTCTCTCTCTCCCTACACCCTGTCTCTCAATTCTACTCCCAGTCCCCATTATATCTTCCCCCTCCATTCCCACAGATGGAGATGACCTCTTGATCTCTCTTATCTTCTCAGTTTCCCCTTGTGACCCCCTCACCATTTTCCCTCGACCCGTCAACGCTGCCGCCTGCCTCGTTCTCATCTTTCTCTCCCCTCCCTCCTCCTAAGACTGACGCATCCTTCGTCTCTCTTACTATGTCGCCCTCCTCTACGTGGCTATCCTCCCTGGGTCATCCTCTCCACACACATTATTTCATTAATTCCTCTCCATTGTTCGTTTTGTTTTCTTACTTTGCTTTTTCCTCTTCATTTTGACCCTCAGTATTATCTTAATTATTCACTATTCCTCGTCCCTCTCTTTCTTTGTCAACTTCGTAGTCTCCCCTTCCGCTATCTTTCCTCCCTCATCTTTTCCTCCCTTTCTCCTCAATATCCTGCGCCCTCCACACTTACCGCCCACGCCGTCCAAATCTTCATGACTTGACTAATCCTGAAATATTTCTTACATCTTTACGAATTTTCCCCCCACTTCCCACTTCTTGCTCATATATTCCCCGGCGACTTTTCTTCGCTATCTATTCTCGTTAATCTCCTCCTTTTTTACCCTAGGGAAAGATGATTCACATATGATTTTTTTTTTCCTTTTATATTTTGGCGCTCTCTCATCATACTGAAAATAGTTCCATTCTTTTTCTTATTTTCCTTTTTCAATTTACTACGCTCCTCGAAAATCTATTCTGATTAAGAAAGAGCTACTTAAACGCACACACACACACACACACACACACACACACCTACGTGGTGTAACGGTTAGAGTAACTAACCGTCACACATACACAGGCCGCCCGCGATCAAACTCACATAGGTTCGAATCCTGGTAGCGGCAGTCTTTCTACAGCCCACTCAGCTTTTCACCATCCCATTAGGGAAGGTCGATGAGATGGGCTCCTGGCAAAACTTGGTGTGTGTGTGTGTGTGTGTTTTTTTTTCTGTGTGTATGATTATCAACGAAGTAGCAGAGGCCTGAAACATGTATATAAGGCTAAGAAACACGAATGTAAAACTCTTTCCTCGTGATACAAAAATAGTAATCACAAATAGTAATCACGCTCATCCTAAGCCCATCTTACACCAGCTACCAAGAGGCCCTTATCTCGTTGAACCTATCCACCACCTCCAACCAACACTGGCAGCTCATACGGTAATTTGGCAATAAACCGGTAACACACCCCCGTCACTGAGACCTCCTCCTCCCTAACGCCCCAACCCCAAGCACCGCCGTTCGTCGTTACAGTCGCCTTATGCCCATCGGAGATCGCACAGACAGACAATAGAATAGTCTTATACCTACCACTGTAAACGTCTTAAACAATCCATAAACAAATACGTAACTGAACAGGTAAACAGCTTAGTTTTTTCTTAGTTATGTGTTATGTCCACTACTATATAACCGTAACTCAGTCAACGTGTAACTATTCATCAGTTAACGTTAAACTAAACATCATTAAATGCATAATGTATAAACCACATCATCAAATGCATTATGTATAAACCATATCATTTACTCTGTAATTATCATTTGTATTATTACACACACAATTCTAACTTGCTGTCTTTACAACGAATGATTTCTGAAATTATGAAGAGAGATGGGAAAAAGCAGCTGTTGTCACTCATCTTCCATTTTTGAATCTTTCATCCTCTTGTATTTCATTCTAAAGACTTCCTGACTACTTACGTCCATCGCTTAGTTGTTGAGTTATATCTCCATAGCAATGTATTATATCTAAAGGATATATATATTGTATTGTGATCACCTGTGGAGATGAGGTTTGTCCAGTAAATGAATCTTCTACATGAAAAACAAGTTTTTAAGAGAATTTTGTGACGTTCTGTGTGTGTGTGTGATGGTAACTTAATTAGTTCAGAGGACATGGCTTCTTTGATGTTCAGTGAAGCTTGGGTTAAAAGATTATCGGCGAAGCGATGTTCCCGGGGACGTTGCACAACCAGGCTGAAGTTGCTTATCGCCTCGCTTCTTGTGTTTGGCCGTTCCCTTCGACAGCCAGATCACTGGGTAGGGGCGGAGGGAACCTTAGGGGTATTACCAGCCTCGATGCATTTGACTGACAGAGCCTTGACGTCTCCAACATGTTATAGGCTTTGCGAACATGGTAGATCCCATCAGCTGTTGGCTAGAGTTGATATCAGGCTTCGTCGTTTAGAGGATTTAATGAGTTACATTGCGATTTAAAAGTCTTGCAAATATTGATGATTCGAGGAGATAAATGCATCAAGATAACTTTGCAGGTATTTGCATTCAAGGTCTGTCCTCTCAAGTCACACATCACAAGCATGAAGAACCCGACCTTAAAGTCAGAGCAATTACGAAAAAGAGAAATATTTAATTCCTTCTTTTCATGTTGCGAAGAAAGACTTACGTCTTACAGAAAATAAGACCTAAGGAGTTGTGGAAAATAAGATAGTGCGACCCTTTAGCTGTGGGAGAAACAAGCAAACGTAGAATCAACCACACCTCGAGCTGCAAGAGCTTTAAGAAAAATATTTCCAGGAGTTGTGGTTTGTTGGGCACTGCGTGACCTACCCTAGGAAGGGGAGGCACGCAAGCAGGTAACACTCGACAGCAAAAGCTGGGATGATCCATCTCTCTCTCTCTCTCTCTCTCTCTCTCTCTCTCTCTCTCTCTCTCTCTCTCTCTCTCGTGCAAGAATGAGAGCAAAAAAGGAGGGGCACAAATACGAGTGCGTTCAGGAAACGGAACAAAAGTGAGAGCACTTAAATAGAAGCCTCGTGAGTGTGTGGGGTTGTTGACGGTTTCCTAAAGGCGTATTATGCAAGGGCGTGTGTGTTTGTGTGTCCTGTCACCACAAGACATGTGACGCCGCCTTTGTCGTGTAACGGTGACTGAGCGATTGATTCCTCACAGGCCAGCGGATACGCTCGGGCACCACCCCTCACACACACACACACACACACACACACACACACGGACCTCTGTGATGTAGCAGTTAACGTAACTGAACCGTCAATCCTGGGATCATAGGTTCGAATCCTGGTCGCGGCACCTAGCCCACAGTCTACACCCACCTGTTCATCCTTCTGTAGGAGTTAATAGGCAAAACGGTTACCTGGCTAAGGCTAAGGTCTATGCATGTGTGCATGTGCCTGCGTGTGTGTGTGTGTGTGTGTGTGTGTGTGCGTGTGTGTGAGGGGAGAGAGAGAGGACAGAGAGAGAGAGAGAGAGAGAGAGAGAGAGAGAGAGAGAGAGAGAGAGAGAGAGGGGGGGGGGGGGGAGGGAG
>JAYMFT010215243.1:0-11446 GCA_038088735.1 Panulirus argus
TTTTTTCTCTCTCTCTCTCTCTCTCTCTCTCTCTCTCTCTCTCTCTCTCTCTCTCTCTCTCTCTCTCTCTCTTTCCCATATTTATGGTGCTTTAAGGCATTCTTAGACTTGTCAGCTCAAAAAGGGTAACTTTTCATATATATATATTCTTAACTACAGAGATTTTGATTATCTTAGCCCCACAAAATAGATAGTCAAACTCTGTCCCCGATAATAATAAAATGAAAAGTGTTCACAATTTGTCATCCCTGTAACTTGACTTTAATATCACATTTGGCAGCGTTTTTTTTTTTTTTTTCCTCTTTTTTTTTCTTCCCTTTTTTTTTCTTTTTATTATTTTTTGATGGACGTGGGTGTAGGGATAGAAGGGGGCTGGGAAGGGGGGTGGTCTGGGAGGCGAAATTGCGTGATGATTGATTAAGTTTTCTTTGGATGTGACAGGACGAATATTTACCTCACATTAGACACGGAGATTTTGTGTAAAATATTGAACTTTTTAAAAGTTTTTTTTCTTTCTGAAGGGTATTTTGGACGTGTGTTTGTGTGTGAGGTCATGTGGGTGCGTGTTTTTAGTTGCTTGTGTGTGTGTGTGTGTGTGTGTGTGTGTGTGTGTGTATGATGTATGAAGGTGCTTGTGTATGCTCGTATATGAGTGTAATTACCTAACCGTAAGTACCTATTTGTACTGTACGGGGATGGGGGAAGGGCCCCATCTTTTAAACTTTTTCTATCATGCAACTTTTTAAACTTCTTTTTGTCCACATTCACTGTCTCATAACTCAGTTTATTCCGTTCACCCACTAATGTAAGATGTATTTATTCATACATTTTTTATAACGATTTGGCTAATTTCATGTTCTGGCCTTTACTTGTTCTATCTTTGTATCATGTTTGCAGTTGACATTAAACTTGTTTAAGAACTAAACGTTGTGATCAAATCACCCCTGACCCCTTTTTCCTTCGTCATGGACAGATTCAAGGATTTTCACCTTTCTCTGTAAATCATCTGTCTTAATTCTGGTACATTTTTGTTTCGTATGTGTTGCTTTGTTTCCTCGTGGTTGTTTAGTGTGTGTGTTTGTTTATATATATATGCATGTATGTATCAATGTATTCATATGTATATTTACCGATATTATTTGTACTTACGAGTAAGAAGTTCTACACTCGTGGGGCCTCATTTCTTGAACTTTCTCTGTTATCATACAACTTTTAAAGCTTTTGTATTTTGTTACAAATAAAAAGGAACTTACAAGTCCCTTGCACGTACAGATCCCTTAAGCTTATCTCTTGCCTGATGATATTCGTATTGAGGGCTTTTACTGTGTAACGTAACCATTACTTTGACTGAACATTGAAAGCCATGTATCACACCTTCGTTGGAGTTTGTCTAGGTCTCTTTGTAATTTGATGCAGTTCCTATCATTCTATACTTCCCTTGGCATCATCTGTAAACTTAATGCTGTATGAGTCCATTCCTTCTTCTGGGTCATGTACACAGATCGTTGAGCAGTGGTTCTAGAATCGAGCCGAGTAACACGCCAAATGATGACCACTAGCTCGTATGGAGAAAGCTCCTCTGGCATGAGTCCTCTTTGTTCCGGTCCTGTAAGGCATTTCCCTATCTAACGAACGCGTCCTCCCCTTATTCCTGTCCTTCATGGTCATCATGAAAGGAAAAATTGAGGAAGACAGATCAGATTTCAAGGAACAATATTTTTCTTTTTTACAAATTCGGCCTCTAGAGTTAACCACGCATCTAGAATCACAAAACTGGGCCACAGAATTTCCAATTATATTCATAAGACAACCAAATTTGGCTATGTTGACGCAGACTCCCTCCACTGACTACAAGATTTGCGCCATTGCGCCACTAAGCATTATTTTCAATATCTCATCTATTTTTTTTTTCTGTCTACATCCATCAACATCTCCACTCTCAACTCCAACGGATAGATCATGCACATAAATGAGACCTCAGAAATCACACACACACCTACAGCTTCCTCCTCGTATGTTACACTTTCCTCTCAAAGAGCTAAATCCATCATTAAGAATATTCTGTAAACTGGTGTAATCACCCAGTATCAGCCACCTCACCGTGCAACTTAACTATTCCTAAACCAGAATTTTCCTCAACCACAAGTTATCCCTACATTCACAAATTTCCTTTTCCTCAAACGACCCTTATTTTGCATCAGTAATTAAAAAAGCGTTAGTCAGAAAGGAAAATGAAAGGTTCTTAATTTATTCCATAAGAGAGCCATCGCAAAACAATAATGCCTTACTCTCCAGACCCAGAGAATATGTGACTCTGATTCACAATTTTGTATTAACTGTGAAAGAGAAAATTTTGAGATGTTCTTTTCTTCTTCTGTCGTCATGATTCTGAAATATGAAAAGTTGAAAGCAGTATTTCTAATTAAAAATGAGAAAATCTAACCACATAACGATCACTTTTATCCTTCAAGGCTAGTGAGTTGTCTCAATTGCAGTTTTGGCTTCGCCATTGTTTCTAAGTAATGCCCTACCAGATGTTGCTTGAGATAACAAAATTTGATTTGCATCAGATATCCCAAACCTTGCTAACAAAAACCACCGTATTTCCTCTTAAAACCAGAGAAAGACTTGTTTAGTAGTTCGTGTTGTCTACTCCCTTATCACTAAAGATAAGACATCTTTTAATCTTTAAAGAGTTTCTGTAATTTTTGAATTCCCCGAAGATTAATAGAAATGGAGACTTTATTAAGAAATACATAAGAAAGGGAGGAATGGGTATTATAGCTACATAATTGGCTATAGAAGTGTACAAAAGAGAACAGTCTAACTCAGTGCTACTCTCTTATAATATTTTTGGAATGCTTTTGCAAGGATCACGGTTGCAATATTCTTTAGTGTGACTCATACAGATTTAGAAGTTTTATCCGTCTTGAGGAAAGAAACTTAGAGCAAGAGATGCAGAGTGCCTTATGCCAGTATTAATGACTATAGTTATCTGAGATTCCTTAAATGAGATCCTGGATAACACCTTCAGTACCATTTCCGTTTGCCAATATAAATAAAATGGGCTCTGGGTGTACAATTTTCCTTTTCGTATATGTAGATGATGTTTCTTGGTGAAATTTATATCACAAAAAAGATGATACACTGAAGGAATCCCAGATAATTCTTTATAGATTTCCTTTTTTTTTTTTGTTTGCTTTAATTTCTCTGTAACTGTCTGCCGTTGGAGTTCCCGTTCATCTACTGATACTTGCATTTCTGTTGTACATTACATCGCTCTTTTAAAGAAATTTGTAGTTCACGTTTTCTTTATGAGAATTTTTTTCTGTTGGACGACCTTGTTGCTCTCTTCATCATGCTGTATCTATTCTGATTACAGGTTTTTGCGCCACGAGACAAGTGGTAATGATTAAGTTTCTCATACCGTCTTGAATTTACGAGATGCCGTTAGGTGCAAGAAATGCCAAGGAGATTAAATTATTCTCATAAAACTTTCGGAACGTTTTAGTGTAGAAATTTATGAGCACAAAGCATTGCACGAGTTTTTCTTTCTTCGCACCCGAGGGAAATTGTGGAGCAGTGCCTAGCTGCGCCCCGTGCAAGACTTGGATAAATATTTGTTTTCCATTCGACACATGCATTCACAGGTGTGTGTGTGTGTGTGTGTGTGTGTAAATAGAAAATGAAAATTAATAAAAAACCGTTTATTGAATTCGCTGAAAATATATAGTTGAAATATTACAGAACTGGGGTTCATTATAGGAACTAGTTGATTAATCACAAGAGAGCTTAAGATCAGGATAGGGCTGGATACTTCCACACTTTGGATAAGCACATGAGGGATGTCTATCTACATTATACAGGAAGTTTTACGAAGCAGAATTCCATGGTTTTGAAATTATGCATTTGGTGGTGATAAGTTGAAGATTATGCGATGTAAACTTACACATTGGTTGAATTGCAGTAACACTCTGTGTGTGTGTGTGTGTGTGTGTTTGTGTGTGTGTGTGTATGTGTGTGTGTGTGTGTGTGTGTGTGTGTGTGTGTGAAGTCCAAGAACTGAAGACTGCCAAGACTTTCGTGTTGACACTCAACACACTGTAGAGAGAAACCAGAAAGGCCAAGGGTGCACATTTTGTACATTGTACATTGTAATCACTAACTGTAATATGAAGTTAGTGTGCTCATTGTGAAAAAGAAAACGCGTAACTTACAGTCAGTTAACGTAAAATGAAAGAGATGGGACAAAAATCTCAATAAATACAATTTACGTAAATGCTGGAAGTAGAAAATATCAAATTAGAAATAAAAGCAAAAGGAGCTTTACACTCATTTTTATACAGTACAATTAGATCTGCTTAGTTTGTTCACCAGGAAGTCGGTGGGAGCTACTGCTGCTGCTTAGGGAGTGGTAGTGGTTGTAGTAGGCGGCACGCAACCATTAACCAGGGAAGTCCTGCCGCCAGGGTTTGGGAAGGAGCAAGAAGCCAGCACCGCGGCGTTTGTCTCGTTCCCCATTCCAGAAGCAGATTGCTCTCTCTCTCTCTCTCTCTCTCTCTCTCTCTCTCTCTCTCTCTCTCAGTGAAAAGCCACTTCTCTCGCGAGTTGGCTGTACGTAACACTGACACCAAGACTCAAAGCCTGGGCACTTGTCTGGCTTCTACTCCCTATAGTTTCCGTGTGATGGCTAACCACATGAGGATTGACCGTTATGATCCATCTTCCTCACCTCGAACAGCAAAGTTGTGGGATTTTTTTCCTTATATCGTCTTCCACTCTTCCTATAACCTTTATGTCCTTAAGAGTCAAATCCACAAACATTTGCAGAGCCCCGATGAATTTCTTCATTCTTTTTCTCTCCCAAAGTTTCCGCTCACCACATTTAAAACCGTGTCACCTGGCGCTTGTTAATGAATGATACTACAGCATTGGGACTAAGTTTTAAGTGGCACCACAACAGTAGTGCTGGTTTTATAAGTGGTACCGCAGTAATAATGTTGGTGTGAATGTGGTACTACAAAAGTGGGGGCGGCTTACAAGTGGTGCCACAAAAGTGGAGTTGATGGTACCACAGCAGTGGCTTTGGTTCATAAGTGGCACCACAATATTGGTGTTGGTTTGTGAATGTTACCACGGTAGAGGTGTTGGTTTACTGGTGGTACCACAGTAGTGATGTTAGTTTCTAAGTGTTACCACGTTAGATTAAAATTGGTACTTAGGCTGAAGTTTTGATTTATAGGTGGTAAAACAGCAGTGCTGTTGATATATAAGTGGTATTCAGGCATCAGAGTTGGTTTATAAGCGGTATCACAGCAGTGGTGTTGTTAGTTTACAAGTAGTATTTAAATTCCTAACCTACCCACGCCTATCTTAACCTAACTTAGCCTAACCCAACAGGTTAACCTCTGATGTAGCGGTTAGCGTTCCTGACCATGACGCATTCACGAGTCAACCCCCATGGTCGAGTGCATAGGTTCGAATCCTGGAGATTGCGGTAGTCGGACCACAGTCAATCCGACTGTTACTTCATTTGTAGGGTTAATCAATAAAATGAATACCTGGCTTAGGATATATATATATATATATATATATATATATATATATATATATATATATATAGCATTACATTAACGAGATGGCCTCGATTAGCGCTTCAGTTGCCCGCGCTATCCCACATGAAACAGAAAATATAAAATATTGTAACCTAACGTAAACGAACTGAACTTAACCAAACCACAAAACCTATCCTAAAGTAGATCCTACATTATTTATCAAACCCAAATCAGAAGTCTATCCGAGCATAAAACGCAAGCTATCGTAACCTAACTTAACCTAACTTACTGTAGCCTAGTCTAACCTAATGTCTTATAAGCGCTAGCCCCACAAAGGAAGACCTATCTCCTGTACACTTGACATCTTTAGAAACGACAAGAGAAAATGTTTTTCTATGCTAAGGCAGTGCTATGATATCGAATGGCGTACCCACCCCTTCATCTTCCCTTCTCTTCCCCCCTCCAGCCAGTGGTCTTCGTAGTATACGGAGCAGCGACGGAAGATATTCCATAAAAACGTTAATGGAAAGTGAGAGAGAGAGAGAGAAAGAGACGCGTAAAGCAGCGAATTGCAATTCTCCTTGATACTCTTAATGGTAGCTAATCCTGGGAAATGTCTTCCTCGCTGCCATTTCAGTCATAAGGAATGTACAGTAGATATTCCTTAACCAGACTGAGGGACAGCACACCTTCGCTTACAATTCTCGATGTTGATTCGACATATGAAAAAAAAATTAGAATAAACAAAAACAGTGCACTTTTCGATGGTATTTTGAGTTATAAAAGAAAATTTGATAGCAGAGCGTCTTTTATTTTTCTGTAAGCATAGTGAACCCAGGTCGGGAATAGGAGAGGGGGCTTTTCCTCCAATGACCCCATTCCTCCTGCTTATCTTGACCCATTTTTCATCACTGCACATGACCAGTTGGAGAACTTGTCCAATAAAACCATGAGGGTGGGACCCCTGATGGCTCTTGAACCCATCCTCTTGGCGTGGTGGTCTCCTCCACGAGACTCTTGCCGCGATAGTTGCTGTGGAAAGTGCTGTTCAAAAACTTGTCTTCAAGACCCCTTAGGTAATGTGGTTCAGCTGTGTTTCTGCGGCCTTCAAGACTCATTCAGTGGGAGAGGATGAAGAAGAAGCACTAAAAGCTTCACTCAGTCCGAGTCATTGCTCCGCTGCTTTGCATGTTGCTGCCGTGAAGTCTTTATCTGTCATTCCAACATACTATGTCGGGTCCCATTTCATTGGTTAACCCTTCCGGAAAGTAGATTAGACTCCGGGTGGAAAATGTATCTCAACTCGTTCTTCGAGTAGACAGCGTTCGGACTGAATGTGTTTTTAAACTTATTTTTCAATATAACAACATCTTCGCTTGTTGAATATGATATATGCTGAACATAGTTAATAGTCATGTCACATCATGTTCGTTGGTTGCGTATCTAAAGGAGCCATGGCCATAGCTAGGCACAGCATATGACCGTTCAGCACAATGGGACAACCCAATGAAAATCTGACATTTGACCGAATCATTGTAGGGTCAGGTCAAAGACCAGGAGATCGCGCTCAGGTGCCGTGCCGTCGTGCTCAGATGTCACACGACGTAATCAGTGATCGCACCATCTTGCTCCAGGAGTTAAAGGCAGAGCGTAGAGATGTATCACAGTTTGTCCTTATCCTTATCTATTTCATCAACTTTATCAGGATCCATACTGTGCTAGGAATCCTGATATCAATAGAGGAGAAATAAATATCAGTTTCCCGAATGACTGAAAGTTCTGATCTGTTGGATGTCTGTATACATGTACTGTGACCTCCGCCTCCAGTGTCGAGAGAGAGAGAGAGAGAGAGAGAGAAAGCAAAGGATCATTATGGAGCAGCAAATACCGTAGTTGCCTTATCAGTCTCTCTTCCGTTGTCTCGGCTGTGTTGGTGAGTCTTTGGCTCTCATGCCAGTGTTTGTGAGTAATGGTGCGCGTGTGTGTATGTGTGTGTGTGTGTGCGTGTGTTCTTTTTCGTTTTTTTTTTTTAGAGATTCGTGGTCGTTGTTTTGTGTGTTTCTTTCTTCTTTACTTTTTTATTGCTATGTTTATTGCTTTTTCGTACGACGATGGCCAAAATGACTACTTCCTATTGAGAGAGTGAAAAAGCTGGAGTTTGAGACGTCATGACAATCTCGGTACTGAAAATGCTTTTAATTACACTCTAAATTTTTCAGGAACTCTTCCTTTCTTCGAGTCATCCTGCCGAGAGGAATAAAACACAGCCACTCTCTGTGCACGAAAACTTTTGAAATAAGTCGTTAGTCTTCTAGAATGCTGGTAATGAATTCGTATACCCTTGAGATACGTGCCTCTTCCGCTTGCCTTCGCTCAAGACCGCCCTTTTTCGTATGCGTCCTTTTTCTTTCAAGGGAACCAGAGGAGAACATTTTGGTGGACGTTCTTCCAAATACACGGCGCAGGGCTTGGAGGCTCTCAGCTCTGGAAGGTTACTTCTTCCTCAGGAACTTAGCTTTAATGCCTTTGCGAGCCCTCTCCATCAAGAGTCATCGCCACCGCTGCCACCAACACCACCACCACCGTCACCACCGCCTTCACCCATCATCACTCACCACCACAAGTACGACTGTCATCAATCACCAACATTTGTCATCACTACCATTACTGCTCATCACCAGCTGTCGTCGGAGTCGGAAGTCCAGGTTAGAGTCATCGTGCGAGCCGAAGTCGTCGTCGGGGCAATAGGTCGTCAGAAGTATCATCAGAAGTCATCACTCCCAGTCTCATTCATCATCAACAACATTGCCGCCAATAACAATAAGAACGGAAGGATTTCATCATAACTTCCCGCTGTAGAATAACTAAAGTTATTGAAAGGAATGACCCAGTATTTATCTTTTGTGTACGACCAGAGTCTCAAAGACAAAAAAGTCTCAGAGTAACTACTTTCCCGCGGGCTGGGACGAGTGGATGAAGCTCGGGTGAGACAGAAGTGCCAGAGGGACCGGAGACCCCCTAATGAGATGGAAGTGTCATTGAGAGAAAGTGCCAATGAGGCGTGAATGTTAGCGAGATGAAAGTGCCAATGACGTGAAAATGCCAGTTGGGTGGAAGGTGTCAGCGAGGGGAGAAAGCGTCAGTGGCATAGAGGTGGCAATGGACTGGAAACGTCAGTGGGCTGGAAATTCCACCGCGGCAAAATTCATCGATGGACAGAAGTCTGAGCGACAGAGAAGTGTACGCTGGATGGTGCTACCACCGGCCGAAAGTGCCTGTAGTTGAATTGTCCATGTTGAGAAGTATCAACCATTAACTGGTTGCAACTGGAAACCATTTAGGGCGCGAAAAGAACCCAAGAAGACCTGGAAGCCATCTGGAGTACAAAGAGAACACAGGAAAAACTGGAAACCACCTGGGATACATAGAGAACCCAGAAGAAGCAAGTTGAGGGAAGAGCCTCTCATTTATAACATATAGAGTCATTCCAGCACTCACATTAGCCTCCCGTACCATTCAGATTATTTTTGTTTTCTTCCTCCGCCACAATAATTACCGTCACACACATTTCCAGGGACTATGACAGTGGTAGAGAAGGAGGTGGAGGAGAAGTAGGAGAACGTGGCTAGGCTCGTTGCCACCCATCACACTAATGCCAAGGCGGCCATGTTGTTATTGTTGGGAATTATTATCGCACAAGGGTCCTCTCCAGGTCACCTCCAGCCGCTCATGGTCTACATGCAGCTCACACTCAACCCAAGACTCCCTTGTTCCTTATGGTTATTAATGCTGTGATGGAGTAGGCCATTACGATCATAATAACTGCTAATTCGTTCCTCGTAACGTATTCTGCTTGCGTAAACACTGGAATTGTCCGGGTGCGAGGTATTGCACAAGTAGCAGCGTGTTGTTCACTGTTCAACATGTAAATACAGTGCAAGCAATACGTGTAATGTGGAGGAGAGCTATAAACGGTACCGTGGCCTCGCTTTAAGTACGTGCTGGAGTTAATGTAAGACTGGTGCCGAGCCTGACATGAGAGTCACACACACACACACACACACACACACACACACAGTCTCCACCATAGCCTGATGGAGCGAAATGGAGCGGCTTCTCTGAGTACACCATAAACGTCTTAAAGAGACACGAGAAGATGAAGGCGAGGATTTTAAGGGTCGCCTTCCGCACTCCTGAGAAACTGATTCGCTCGACACTTCCACTAAGTAAGGTAAGAAGGGCCATAACTAAGAACAAGGAGGAATTTATTTAGCTTTGTGTCACAAGCATCAGTATAAGCGTGCGGGAGCTCAGAGTCCTTTCTTATATATCCTGATGAGGAAATTCTGGACTCGTATATTTTCTTTTGGGAAGTTAGCGGCTTCTGCTTGATATTCTTTGTTGAAATAATACTCTTCTGGATGATGTATTGCGAGAGAGATGGGTCCGCACGTACGCGTATCATTTTGCTACGAAGAGGAGGAGGGTCTTGATTTATTCAAAGTCATCAAGAATCAGATTTGAGACAAAGCCCTGAATTACTTCCCATTTATTTCAGGAACACTTGACGGCATTCGGAGCTCAGCCCACCAAATTATCGCCACGAGAGCCAACCATTGTGTGGTGTTTACGAGACAGTGCGAGAATACCCTCAGCGCTCCAGAGGGCCGTGCAGTCTGTACCGCCAGATGAATAATCCCTCCATCATCGTCAGGCAAAGACGGATAAAAATATACCCGAAAGGAATTGTCTTCACGAGACAAGACACGAAAGAGCTGGGGAGAAAAAAAAAGATGTCTACTATACTTGTGCTCCTCAACAGTGTATTATGTTTAGAAGGGATACGACTGGAAGTGTTGCTCCACGAGTGATGTGTGTCTTTTATTTCTAGGAGTAATGACCAAGCTACCGTGAGGAGGCTCTCTCATACCATGTCTCTGCCCCGTGACTTAATACTACCGCCATCCGGCCCTTCCGACGTCTACTCTCTAGTGCACTTCTTCGTGCCCACTCTCGCTACTGGTGCGGGCGCCTGTTATCGCTCCGCCACTGTCCTCATCCGGAAGAAACTAGTTTTTCAAGCATACAAGACGACCCACACTATTATTTTTTTCCTTTTTTTATATATGATCGTTCTGGCTGCCATTACTGGTAGACTCCCTTAGTGGTGCGTCGTTATTTTCACAACGAAGACGCTAACCAGTATTTACATGACCCACAACTTATCCTCTCTGACTTTTTTCTGATGCTGTTAATTTCTCTCAGTAATCAGTGTCTCACTCTGTTCAAGAACATCTTTTGGAGTCATTCCGTCAGATAAATATTTTAAACTTGCAAGAGGATGTAAGCCTCATTCTTCACGCTAGAGCTTCACTGTCAGTCAATGCGGTAAGGACACTGTTGTTGCTTTACATGAATATAGGTCTGCATGTATCTATGTATCGAATGTGCAGACCATGGTGGGGTGTGGGCTGTTTCTGACTTAAGGTGTCCCTTTTAAATTTGGAAGTCAAAGGAGAAGGACATCGTAAAGGTTTTTAAGAATTCTTTTAAGGTTCCTATCGGCCGTTTGACTATGCTGTTGTACCCCCTATCTCCTCCATGCGACTGTAGAACTCATTCACCGACTCTTATGGGAAATGGTTATTGAGTTTCGTGAAATAAAAACTCTTGTCGTATATTGATGGCAGTATCGTTATTTCTGCAGCTTCCCGGTAGTGCTTTACTTTTGTGTTCCTCCTTCAGACATAGGTCTTCGGCCCCGTTTTACTTGTATCTCCGAAATGCTGTTGCAGGGAATGGCGTATATGGTGCACCATTTTTTTTTTTTTTTATGTTGAAGGCTCCAGTCACGGACAAAAGTCCACATCAAGGCCGGGCCCTAATTGAAA
>JAYMFT010215254.1:0-11445 GCA_038088735.1 Panulirus argus
TTCTCCTTTCACACACTTTTCCAAACTCAGTCACCAACTTTTGCAGTTTCTCACTCGAATCAGCCACCAGTGCTGTGTCATCCGCGAACAACAAATGACTCACTTCTCAGGGTCTCTCATCCCCAACAGACTGCATACTCGCCCCTCTCTCCAAAACTCTTGCATTTACCTCCCTAACCATCCCATCTATAAACAAATTAAACAACCATGAGGACATAACACACCCCTGCCTCACACTGACCGTCACTGGGAACTAAACACTCTCCTCTTTCCCTAATCGTACACAGCCTTACACCCTTGATAAAGACTTCTCTTTGCTTCCAACAGCTTACCTCCAACACCCTATATTCTTAAGACCTTCAACAAGGCCTCTCAGTCAACCCTATCATATCCCTTCTCCAGATCCTAAAATGCTACATACAAATCCATCAGTTTTTCTAAGTATTTCTCACCTACATTCTTCAAAGCAAACATCTGCTCCAGGCATCCTATACCACTTCTAAAACCACACTGCTCCTCCCCAATCTGACGCTCTGTACATACCTTCACCCTCTCAATCAACACCCTCACATACAATTTTCCAGGAATACTCAACAAACTTATGCCCATATAGTTTGAACACTCACCTTTATCCCCTTTACCTTTGTACACTGTCACTATAAATGCATTACTCCAATCCTCAGGCACTTCACTATGACCCATACATACATTGAATATTCTTACCAACCAATCAACAATACAGTCACCCCCTTTCTTAATAAGTTCAACAGCAATACCATCCAATCTTGCCTCCTTGCCGGATTTCATCTTACGCAAGGCTTTCACCTCCTCCTCTCTCTCCACCAAACCGCTCTCCCTGAATCACACTTTGTACACCACCCAAACCAATACACCCTACATCTGAGACTCAATCATCAAACACATTCAACAATCCTTCAAAATACTCACTCCATCTCCTCCTCACACCACCACTACCTGTTATCACTTCCCCCTTACCCCCTTCAGAGATGTTCCCACTTGTTCTCTTGTCTTGCGTACATTATTTACCTCCTTCCAAAACATCTTTTTATCCTCCCTAAAGTTTAATGATACTCTCTCACTCCAACTCTCATTTGTCCTCTTTTTCAACCATTGCACCTTCCTCTTGATCTCCTGCCATTCTCTCTTATACATTTCCCAGTCATTTGCACTCCTTCCTTGTAAGTATCGTCCAAATGCTTCACTTTTCTCTTTCACTAACAACTTTACTTCTTCATCCCACCACTCATTACCCTTTTAAATCTGCCCACCTCCCACCTTTCTCATCCACATGCATCTCTTGCACATGCCATCACTGCTTCCCTAAATACATCCCATTCCTCACACATTCCTCACTTCAAATGCTCTCACCTTTTGCCATTCTGCACTCAATCTCTCCTGATATCTTTTCACACAAGTCTCCATTCGAAGCTCACTTACACTCATCACTCTCTTCTCCCCGACATTCTCTCTTCTTTTTTGAAAACCTCTACAAATCTTCACCTCACCTCCACAAGATAGTGATCAGACATCCCACCAGCTGCCCCTCTCAGCACATTTACATCCAAAAGTCTCTTTTACACACCTATCAATTAATACATAATCTAATAATGCGCGTTGACCATCTCTTCTACTCACATATGTATACTTATGAATATCTCTCTTTTTAAACCAGGTATTCCCAATCACCAGTCTTTTTCCAGCACACAAATCCATGAGCTCTTCACCATTTCCATTTACAATACAGAATACCCCATGTGCACTAATTATACCCTCAATTGCCACATTACTCACCTTTGCAATTAAATCACTCATCACTAATACCCAGTCTCAAGCACCAAAACTGCTGACACACTCACTCATCTGCTCCCAAAACACTTAACTCTCAAGATCTTTCTTCTCATGACCAGATGCAAAAGCACCAATAATCACCCATCTCTCACCATTCACTTTCAGTTTTACCCACATCAATCGGGAATTTACTTCCTTACACTCTGCACACACTCCTACAACTCCTGCTTCAGGAGCAGTGCTACTCCTTCCTTAGATTTTGTCCTTTCACCAACCCCTGACTTCACTCCCAAGATGTTTCCAAACAATTCTTCCCCTTTACCCATAAGCTACCTGTCACTCAGAGCCAGAACATCCAGGTTTCTTTCCCCAAACATACTACCTATCTCTTCTCTCTTCACATCTTGGTTACATCCAAGTACATTCAGACACCCCAATCTGAGCCTTCGAAGTGGATATACATTTTGTATATATAGTTAGCAAGATAGCGCCAGGAATGTACAAAGAAAGGCCTTATTTGTTCGCTTTTATTCTATTTTGTCACATGTAATACACTAAAACTATAGTCACCTATCTACAATGAAGCCCCCAGGGGCCTTTCTGAGATTTCCCTGGCTGTTTCATATGCCCTGGTTCAGTCTACTAACAGCATGTCTATCCCCGTACCACATTCCTCCAATTCACTCTATCCCAAGAATACCTTTCATCCTCCAACATATTCAAGCCCCAACCACCTAAAATATTTTTTCACATCATCCTTCCAATTCCAATTAGGTTTCTTCCTTCTTTTCATCCCTATTTCTGACATACAGATCTTCTTTGACAATCTCTCTTCACTTGTTCTCTCCATATGTCCATGACATTTTAATACACCCTCTTCACTGCTCTTAACTGCACTCAACTTATCATTGCACCTCTATCTTATCCTTTACTAGTTACTCAATCAATCCACTTCAAAAAACATACTGTCCTAAAACATTTCATCTTCAACACATCCATCCTCCTCCACACATCTTAACCTATAGCCCATGACTCGCATCCATACAGCATCAGTGGGACTACTAAACCTTCAAACATACTCATTTTTGTCCTGCTAGATAATGATCTCTCTTTCCACACATTTCTCTTTGCTCCCAGAACCTTAGCCCCCTCACCCACCTTATGAATCCCTTCCACTTCCATGGTTCCATATGCTGCTATGCCCACTCCAAGGTATCAAAACCTCTTCACTTCCTCCAAATTTTTTCTATCAAAACTAATACCCCAACTAGCCTGTCCCAATACCCTGCTAATCCTAATAACCTTGCTTTTATTCACATTTACTCTCAACTTCCTCCTTCCACACACTCTCCCAAACAGACACCAACCTCAGCAGCTTCTCACTCAAATCTTTATCATCAAATAAGAATGACTCACTTCCCAGGACTCCCCTCCCCATACAGACTGAATACTATCCCTCTCTCTCTTGCACTTACCTCCTTCACCACCCCACCCACAAACACATTAAATACCCATGGTGACATCACAACCCCTGCCACAGATCAACAGTCACCTGGAGTCACCCACTCTCCTTTCTGCCTACAAGCACAAACACATTCTCTTGATAAAATCTTCTCACTGCTTCTAGTAGCTTTCCTCCTACACCATATATTTGTCAGACCTTCCACAAGGCATTTCTATCTACCCTATAGTATGCTTTGTCCAGATCCATAAATACCACAGATGAATCCTTATTTTCCCTTAAGTATTTCTCACACTCATTCTTTAAAGCAAACACCTAATCCACACATCTACAACTCCTGAAATCACAATGATCCTCTCCAATCTGATGTGTTGTACATACCTTCACCATCTCAATCACCACTTTCCCATATAACTTACCAGGTACACTCAACAAACTTATACTTCTGTCACTCAAACATTCACCTTCATTCCCCTTGCTTTTATACAATGGCACTAATACATACATTCTGCAAATCCTTAGGCACCTCACCATGATCCATACATACACTGTAAATCCTAACTGACCAATCCACAAGAATCACCATATTTTCTTAGGAAATTCAACTGCAATACCATCCACTCCATCTGCCTTGCCATATTTCATCTTATGCAAAGCTTCACTACCTCTTCTCTCTTCATCAAACAGCTTTCCATGACTCAGCAAACTTATACATCTACAGTCCGAACACTGTTTTGTCCCCCTTGCCTTTATACAATGGCACTGTAAATGCATTCTGTTAAATGAAAATCCTAACAACCAACTGACAACACAGTCACCCTCTTCCTCAAGAAATTCAACTGCAATCCCAGCCTCTCAAGCTGCCTTACCACATATCGTCTTACACAAAACTTTCATTACCTCTTTTCTTTTATATCTATCTATCTATATCTCTGATGCCCATTCCCTCCAGGAACTCCCTCAATGGGGTAGCCAGGAGAAAGAGTCTCCATAACAGGTGAACTCTACTACCGCTTCTTAGCCTTTAGTGCCTTACCCTTAACAGGCCACTGGCAAAGGGCAACTCTACAGCAGTTTCTGGAGGCTCCAACCTAATGTTCCTATCGACCACTTTTCGCTTCATGAAAGCACTTCCTATGATTTTCTCACTTTGCATACCTCCCAGCCCAACCATCCTACATGTCACCCTACTATCAAACACATTCAACAATCCTTCAAAATACTCATTCCATCTCCTCCTCATCTCATCACTGTCTTTCACTCCTTCCCCCATTTGTTCCCTTCCCAAATATTTCCATTTGTTGTCTTGTTTTTCTCACACTATAGACCACCTTCCAAAACATCTTATTCTCCCTGAAGTTTAATGGTACAAGATCTCCCAAAATCTCAGTTGCCCTCTTTTTCAATCCATGCATTTTCCTCTTGATCTCCTCCTGCTTTCTTTTGTACCTCTCCCAATCATTTGCACTCCTACCCTGTACTACCACCCATGTATCTCTTCTTTCCTTTCACAAGCAACTTTACTCTTTAACGACGCAAGATCTCCCCAACTCTCATATGCACTCTATTTCAACCCATGCCTTTTCCTCTTGACCTCCTGCTGCTTTCTCTTGTACATCTCCCAATCACTGCACTCCTACCCTGTAAGTATTACCCATATATATTTCTTTCTTTTTTAACTAGCAACTTTACTCTGTCATCTGACAACTCACTACTCTTTGTAACCTGCCTTTTCCAACCTTGCACATGCCACACACTTCTCTAGCACACGACAGCATTGCTTCCCTAAATACCTCCCATTCATAACTCATTCCCCTAGTTTCATTTCTTCTCACCTTTTGCCATTCTACGCTCAATCTTTCCTAGTATTTCTCTGCTCAAGTATGTTCAAGCTAACTTACTTTCACCACTCTTTTCTCACTCACATCTTTTCCTCTTTCCAAAAACCTCTGCAAATCTTGACCCTTGCCTCTTCCAAGTAATAATCACACATCCCACCAGCTGCTCCTCTCAGCACATTCACATCCAAAAGTCTCTCTTTTGTCCTCCTATCATCTAGTATGTTATCTATTCTTGGGTGAACAGAAAGACAAAAACAGTATAAAGAGCATAATCCAAGATTAACACATGCTCCTATAAAAAGGAGAAAGGAGCAATCATGTATTTCTCTTCAACATCTCACTTTAACAAATGATTCTGTACAAATATGCATAATTCAAATCTATGTAATCATGACTGGGATGGTGGGCCATTGAGGGGATTAAGTCAAACTATGATGGCAGAAATGATAATTACTGGTGACATGGAAATGGCCTAGTTCAACAGTTGTTGTGGAGATGGGATGGCTACTACTGATATTTGATGGAAGTCTATATTAATCACAGCTGATATCATCCGTGATTTACGTTCAACATGATCATACAGGGTTTGTAAAGATATAAGTTCACCATCCCTCAGTTGCCTTCTGGACTCATATATAATACAAAGAACTGAACAGTTAAAATTGATACAACTACAATAAGCTTTCTAAAAGAATTAGCAGAGTATTATAATAAAAAAAACTTACTTTTAGTCCACCATGAAGTAGTACACAAAACGATGGAATCTTGCCTTCATCATTGCCACCACTTTCATCATCACTTCCTGGGTCAGCCTTTGGCAACATCACCATATCACCTAAACAAAGGAAAGAATAAATCTGAATTCAGGAATAACATAAGTGCAAGCAGAGAATGCTATTGTATCCTGTCCCTTTTGAATTATCATTCTTAAAGTAGGAACAGAGCGAAGAGGATTTTTTCCTTATACGATCATTTCCTTGTGCTAACTTACAAAGGTGGGACAAAGGAAGCTGGTTACATCCACCAGTTAGTATTACAGGTAATAAAGTGTTTTGATTTGTGTGTGCATCTATGTGTAAAGAATACAGGGCATTTGAGTTGTATGTGCTTGATGTCCTCTTTATGGTAGTTGTATCATGGGCATGAAGGGTCTTAGGACATGCTGAAATGGTGTGTGTGGTGTTGTGTAATGATGGGTGATGTCCAAAGCATAAGTGGGAGAGTGTGACTCATGTTTGTCTGGGGGCTGAGGTTTCTGAAGGATGCATGTCTGGTGGGCTGGAGTTTTAGAATGGGTTGGAAGGTCAGACGTTTAATGCTTGTCAGGTTATTTCAGAGTGTATGTGTTTTGTCAGTGTTATATTTGTAAGAGGATCTGTGAATAGAGGTTACTGAAGTGTGATACAGGAGTAATCTTTTTATTTCTACTCAGAGGTTCATGCTTAGTTATTGAGTGGTTTGGACAAGAGTGGTCTAGTACTGTTACAGAGAACTGAGATCCAATCTTGCTGAGGTGGGATTGTACTGGAAGGATAACTGTGTCATTGTGAAAATATTTGTGTCATTGTGAAAATATTAAGCATTTGTGATTGCTAAGTAGCCAAAAATTTTCTGAATGCACTATTTTGTGTGGCTTGCAGCTTTATTATACTTTTAGTTGAGAGGGTGGGAGACCAGACAAGTGAGTCACAGTTTAAAGTGAAGCATGTGATTTATTTGTAGAGGAAGTTGAGGGATTCTTTTTCTTGTCCAAATCTGGTGTCAAATAAAGTTATGAGAGCATTTAGTTCAGGTGTTGTTTTCATGTTGATGTTAATGGTGTGGGGAGTGAATGTTATGTGTGTGTTGTATATGTTGCCTAAAATGACTGGTGTTGCAATTGGTGGGAAAGACTCCATTCATGGTGACTGGAGGGTTTGAGCTGGATTCATGTCTGTCTGGGGTTTAAAGAGTGGTTGAAAACATCTGTGGAGATGCAAATATTCCATTCTGGGTGAAACATTGTTCCAACTGTGTAAAATAATGCTGCATGCTGATGCTACTACTGTGGTATCAAGCTGTTGAGATAAGATTGTGAGATGTCCACATACGAAAGGACCTTCATGTTGAGGTTTGCCTGAAATAATGAGAGGTCACATAGGATGAGACTGAAGAAAGCTCCACTAAACAGTGTAAGTGATTTAGATGCGAAGCCATTGTGAGAGACTGGCATGGTGGCCAGCTTGAAATGAGCCAAGCTCTTTTGTATTGATGATGGTGGTGTGATGTATTTTTTGTGTGAGGATGTGTTGGGGACAGCATCAAATACTGTTGATTTCTATTGCCACTAATACTGTGCTGAAGGGGATTTGTGTTGGTTGAATCTATCAAGGATATGTTGTGTGAGCTTAGTGCGAAGCATAGTGGTTAAATGTTTAGATTTAATGATATACTGAGGGTGAGACTAGGATGCTTTATTTGATTCTGCTGCAGATACTTTTTCACATAGACTCTGGGTTAGACTAGGATGTTTTAAATGATTTTGCTGCAGATAATTTTTCACAGTTTGGATACTGAGGATGGAAGTGAAATACAGCTGTAAGAGGAGAAGTCAGGAAGTTTGGAAAGTTTTAAGATTGGTATCATGTTGGCAAGTTTCCAGTTTTTTTGTTTTTTTTGAAGGCTCCAGTTAAGGACAAAAGTTCACACTGAGGCTGGACCTTAATTGAAACATAGATAATTATGAAACAGAAAAAGACAAGAGAAAGTATTTGCAAATTTTTGAAAAAGTGAAAGACTTGTCTTTGAAATGTGCAAGGACACAATTATTGGGAAAGACATAGGAAGGTAGAGAGTTCCAAAGCTTCAACATGTAGGGAAAGAAGCAAGTATCAAAATGACCCACTCTTGAATTGCTGATGGCCACACAATAATCATGTGACGCAGCAGCTTGCTGAGTATTGTGTGGTCTAGCTAGTGGTAGCTACGGGCATAGAAGCAGCCAGCTCTCAGAAGCAAAAACCAAAGTAATACCTACAGAATATGGAAAGTGAACCAACATTGTGCCATTGGGCAAGGGGTCAAGTTTGGAAGCTAGCCTGGGACAGTTTAAAGGTTGTTGGAGGAGCCAGTACTACTACTGCCAAATCCCTTCCTCTCATTGGCAGTAGAGTCAGGCTGGAACCCGGAGATTCTTAGCACCCCACAATGCCGGGGACTTGGTGCCACAGATTTGACAGACACTGTCATGATGATGCTTATAAATGTTTGAGTGGACTGGAATTGGCAAGAGTGAATATGTGAAAAAGTAATAATAATGAGCAAGGTTGGATTAGGTGTGTGATGCTTGTAAGAAGATGGTAGGACTAGCCTGGCAGTCCTGTTTTGAAGAGACAGAAAGTAAGACCAGCAATCCTGACATGGAGAGTGTAAGATAGTTCCAGGCACCACTTTTACACTCCTCAGTCACAGCAATAATACCACTTTGGGCAGCTGTCGTCAACTAATGGGTTGCTCCAAGGGTAGGGGATGGGATAATCCTCGAGTTAGCTGGGGTATTGGGAAGGTTCAATACACTACCACCTGAGCCCTCCCTCTCATAAGTGGCAGAGTCACACAATAAATTATTGTCAAGCTGCTTTCGATTTTTGAAAAGACATACATTGTGACTATGAGTGCACTAAGAAAATATAAGAGAAAAAATTACAGATAACAAAAGACTTAGAGCAAAATAAAGTTAGATCTATAGATGTACATATGCAAGCCAAATGACTGGTGTGTGATGTACCATCCATCAACATCTCTAGTGTGTAAATGTTAAATATCATAATAAAGGTGAGAGGAAGGCCACTGACAAGGTGATAAAGAGTGGAAGAGTAAGAGTAATGGAGGAAGAATGCATGGAATGGTGTATGTGAGGAAGACATGTAAGGACAGGGTTAAGTGATGACTCTTACTGTGGCCACCTCCTTGATGGAAGTACCCAGAGGGAATGGGCATTAAAAATCAACAGAACTTTTGATTTATAAAACATCAGAACATTTCTGTTCACTATTCTAGAGTAAAGGTTGTAGCCCCAATCATAGAGTATACATAACTATGGTAAACTTGATGTAATTTAGCAGTTCCATTCTTCACTGCAATGCATCTTTTCTTCTTTCATACATGTTCACTATTTCGTGTGTGAGCGGGGTAGCATCAGGAACAAATAAATGAGCCTTAGAGGAGAAAATTCTCACCTGACTACTTCCTCTGTGTTTTCTTTTGAAAGATAATACAGGAAGGAAGGAGTTCCAGTCTCTCCCCCTTGCCCTTCTTAGTCAGTATGTCTAAAAACAGTTAAACTAAGAAACGAAATTGACTAACCCTTTGCAGAGAGTGGCAAGACCAAATGCCTGGAGAAGGCAGGAGGTGAGGATACATCTCCTGTGTTCAGAAAACCCAGTACATTAATGGCAGGATCCACACTCACACGGATCACTTCAAAGTCATGGTGACGGCAATATGGCTGAAATGAAAATAATATTTAGATTTCTCATTAATCAGAGGAAAGTTACTAAAACATCATCTTGATTCAGGTTATTTTCTCAGCTTATGTAGGTATCTCACTTCCTAAAATGGTGAAGGTCATCCATAATGGCTTGATTACAACCACTTTCCAAGCATGATTGACAGAGGGCCCACATCAGCTAAGAACTGTAAAACAGCATGCTTTATAGGCCCCTTTTCTCCCTGCTAAGTACCACAAACATACATTCATAGGCAATTCATGAACCAGTTGTGAGATTTTTCAAAGTAAAGTAGAAGAGAAACCATTCCAAGTGGGGAAAAGTATCCATCAAACTCAGAATAATTTTTCTTGCATAAAAGTTTTTTCTAGATTAGTAGCAACAGTTTCTGCAAGTGAAAGCACGAAAATAGAGGAAGCAGTAGAAATATCTACTTAAATATCCTGACAAAACTAATATTGCAAAACACTCAGCAGCAGCATCAGGGATTAATTTGAGCTTAAATGTCAAAGAGAAGGAGAAAAAATGTATTCAAAGAAATAGGTTGATAAAAGAGTGCAGATGTATGAATGAAAACATTTATGCAGAAAAGTGGATTTTGCTAAGAAACCCATATTACTCAAGGTGATTAATTTGAAGTACAAATGCAGCAAAGAACACCACCATCTTAATAGGAAAATAAATATATGGACATTACTTATTTTATTATGCCTACTCCCAGGACTACTTTCCATTTATTAAGACACTGGAAGGATATCAACAGGCATCATAATGCAAAGTGAGTGCCACATTGCTCTCTCTACCTAATAAGGTCCCATTTCCTAATGAACCCATTTTAAGCACACATATGTAAACTTATTTCTTCACCCTATTCCCCTATCAACAAAAAAGTTTAATTTAATCATCTTAACCATATTTTCTTATGACAACAGCACAGGCTATTATCTTTCAATATTATCACAGTCATCCAGGACTTTCTAAAATCTAGAAAATACTCCTTGTGTTAATACTGAGTCTTCACTGTTGTGGTGATTCATGTTCATTCTTCCTATAAAGCATAATTCCATTCATTCAATTCACCTAGGACCTAGCTAAATTCAGATAAGCAGCAATTCAGTTAGCTTGATTTTACTTATCAAATCAAAAGAATATTCAGAAATTGCATAAATAAATCATGGAAATTTGACAGTTGTACACATTCTTTAAACGACTTTTTTGGTGTCTCAGGATCTGATAGCTGTACTGTATTAAACATTAATTCCTTGTTGGCTTAGCAACAGGTAAAGGTGAATTTGAGGTGGGGGTTCTGCGACTGCCTTTTTATCATTCAATTTCTGCTTTTTGCATATAATTTTCTGATACTAAGTCACAGCTTAAAAATTTTCAAGAAGAGAAAAATTGCGATGCTCTTTGATCTCCATATTTTCATAAAAAATTTGCCTTTGCATAAATCATCACTTGATAATAAACATGCATCTTCCTTTTCCCTCTCCCTAATCCATCCAGGAAGTACTTTGTCTAACTCTATAGATTTTGAGTTAGTTGATGTCTCTGTAGACAGTGCTGCCTTCATACTCATAAGCTTTATTTCTCATAAGAATTACTGCCCTGTCTAAAGTGTCCAGGTGTCATCATAATGGGGTCATTATAGTACAAAACAAAAAAAAAAAAAAAAAAAAAAAGGGTCACCATGTGTTCCAGCTGACTTACAGGGTACACAGAATCACCTACTAAAGCCATGCAACGATTAAAATTTGAACTATAAAACATTAACATATTGTGTTCCCTTTTGATTCAATTTTGTGTGCCTCTAACATTGATATAATGTGTTCACTTTTGGCAAACA
>JAYMFT010215265.1:0-11445 GCA_038088735.1 Panulirus argus
GTTTCACTAAGAGCCAGAACATCCAGGTTTCTTTCCTCAAACATACTACCTATCTCTCCTTTCTTCTCATCTTGGTTGTATCCACACACATTCAGACACCCCAAATCTGAGCCTTCATTTTATTTTCATATATATTCACCATTTCCTGTATTAGCGAGGTAGTGCCAAGAATAGAGGACTGAGACTTAGAGAAAAAAACTTCTCACTTGGCCCCCTTCTCTATTCCTTCTTTTGGAAAAGTGAAAAACGGGAGGGGAGGATTTCCAGCCCAGTATACCACTTCTTTCCAATTCACTCTATCCCATGCACACCTTTCACCCTCTTGCATGTTCAGGACTCTATTGCTCAAAATCTTTTTTAGTGTATCATTCTATCTCTAGTATGGTCTCCATGTTCCTGTTCCCTCCACAGCTGACACTTATATACTTTTTGTCAATCTTTCATCACTCATTCACTCTTTATGTTCAAACTATCTCAGCACACCTTGTTTTGCTCTCTCAACTGCACATTTTGTTACCTCACATTTGTCACTCCCTCTTAGCTCTTTCTTTTTTTGTTCTTTCAGAAGTTTACCTACAAGAAGAGGGGGTTTCAAGCTCCCAGGTTGTGCCCCCTTTAATTGTCTTCTATGATATGTAGGGAATATGGAGGTAGAATTCTTTCTCCCTTACCCCAGGGATATCTTATACAATAAATTTCATTATAATTAGTTTGATTCATGAATTATTTTTATTAACAGCAAAATTATAAAGGTTTCTAAAATTACCAGCTAAGGTAGTCAGATGCAGTGCTGTCAAGGTTAGGTGGGTGCTGGCAACACTGCATCCTCTTGTGTATCAATACTGGAAGAGTCTGTTTCCATGAGATCGCTTTCCATATCATCTGAAGACAGGTCATCATCATCAGTAATTCAGGCTCATCTTCTGCTGAGTTCCTTTAATGTAGCTAAAAGCCACTCAGTTTCTTTCCTAGAGAATGTGCTGTCATTGACATGGTTTTGTGGATGTGTGACTGTGGGGAGAAGTAATCAAGCACTACCACCTTGGCACCTGCCCAGGATGAGTGGGTAGACTAGAATTAGAGGCACAAAACTCGATGCATAAATTTATGTTTAGAGGATTTGCTATACTTTTGTAAATATCTGTTTAAAGGAGTTTAGGGGTTAATGCTCAACATATCTTTTCTATTCTTTTTCCATTTCATAATTCTCTCTGTATTTCAGTTAGAGCCCGGCCTTGATGTAGACTTTAATCTGTTACTGGAGCCTTCAACGCTTAAAAAAAACGATAATAGTAATAATAATGATGATTATAATAATAATAATAATGATGATAATGATAATGATAATAATATCCACCCTCCATTCTTTAGCATTCAGGGCCCAGGAGTCACATCCATACAACACCACTGGGACTACCATACTTTCAGACGTAGCCATCTTTGTTCTAACAAACAGTGGCCTCTCCTTCCACACACTCCTCATTGTACCTAGGACCTGTGCCCCTCTCCTACTTTTTGACACACTTTAGCTTTAACGGTTCCATCTATTGCCATGTCCACTCCCAGGTACCTCAAGCACTCCACCTCCCGCAGGTTCAAACTCACACGTAACCCATTCTGTCTTACTTCCCCTATCCCATTTGCATATCATTACCTTTCTTCCTTTCACTCAGTCTTCAAAACTCTGATACCTTCTTTTGGAGTTAGCCAGAGTCTTGTCATCTGCAAACAGCAACGGACCCACACCATTTGTTCATAGCACCTCTCTTTAAACTCTTATCATTTGCTTTCTCCAAGTCCGATAATGCCACTTAAAAATCCCTCTTTCTCCAAGTGTTTCTCACACAAATTTTTCAAAGGAAACATCTGGTCCACAGATCATCTCCCATTATAGAGCCTCATTACTCCTCCCCAGTCTGATACTTGGTGCATGACACGATTCTCTTAAATACATCTTATCAGTTATACTCTCTTAGCTATATAGGTAGTAAGTGGTAGAAGGCACCATCTGAGAGGTGCACTGTTTAGGTTTCAGGAGTAGTCACAGAGGCACAGTGTGCAAGCATTGGAATGCCTGTCATGTTTCCCTGCGATGGCCAGGTTTCTGTCTTTTCTTCTTTGCTTTATATACACATATGTTGTTGGAACTCATTCCATGAACAACATGTAACTCACACAATTCTTTATTTTGAATCGCAATTTGTTTATCCTTGGAGACAGAGCAGAGGAATATATCCTTCATGTCGTAAAAGATAGCTAATAGGAGAAGGAATGTGGAGCTGGAAACTCTCCCCTCCTTTTATTAGCACTGTCCAAAATGAGGAACAAAAGGAAAGAGCCAAGTGATTATGGTTCCCTGAAAACTTAGGGGAGAAATGTAATTGGATATGATCAGGATGAGTAGAAGGTTGCTGTGTTTGAGAAGAGGAGCTTGGATATTCTGGCTTTGAGTGAAACTAAGCTGAATGGGAATGAGGAAGAAAGGTTTTGGAGTGTTCAGACAGCAAAATCTGGGTTTAATTTGAAGAAATTAGCAAAGCAGGGGATTGCACTTATGGTGAAGGCAGAGTTGTAGGAATGATGATCAGTTCTGAAGCAACTTGTATCTAGAAGGATGAAGAAGAGAGAGGACTCTTTTAGGAGCAGCTGGGTGAGTGTGTGGGCAATTTGGATACAAGGGAATGAGTCCTCGCTGTGGATGATTATAAAGCGAGATTGGGTGATGTGGTATTTGATGTGTACATGGGGGCACAGGGTATCTAGAGTGAGTGAAAATATGAAACAGCTTGTTGAATAGCGTGCTATAGTTATAAGGGATTGCTGATTGGGAATACCGGGCTTAAAAAATGTGCATGCATAAAAGTATATGTGGGTGAATGAGGTTGGGTCAGTTGACAATATTGGATTATGTATGAATTGGCAGGTTTGAAAAAAAGTTGTTGGATGTGAATGTTGCTGGAGGTGGGCTGCATTATCATTTCTTTATGGAGGTGAGTTTGAAGGTTTGTAGAAAAGAGGAAATGATATGGGCAGGAAAAAGATGGTAAAGGTGAGAGAGTTTGAAAAGAAGCTTGTGTACAGATATACTAGAAGACATTGAGTGATGAATTGCTTCATTTGATAGTAAATGAAACAAAGAGAGTGAGCAAGGATAGAAGATATTTAGGGAAGCTGTGATTACATATGCAGGTGGTGTATGTGGTATAAAGAAGCTGGATGTGACTTTGTTTGAAAGGTTAGTGAGGGGTGGGATGAAGTTACTTTGGTAGTAGAAGAAAAAAAGTGTTGTATGGACTGTATCTGCAAGCAAGGAGTGTAGATAATTGGGATGTATATAGAGAATGTGCAAAAGGAAGGTGAAGAAGCTGAAAAAGAGCACAAATGAGAGAGTATTAGTAAATTCATGGAGAATAAGATAATGTTTGGGAAGGAGGTGAAATTGTAAGAACAAGAGAACAGATGGGAGCATCAGTGGGGGGAACAGATATGGATGTGGTAACAAGCTAAAATAGGTAGAAATTAGCTGGAATGAGTATTAAAAAAAAATTTTAAATGTTTTATGTGATAGGGTGTCAGATATAGTTAACTCTTTGTACTGGATGGGGAGAGAGTTCTACACTTGTGGGGCCCCATCCCCTTAACTTTCTATACCCTCAAGTAGCTTTAGAAATCTTTATAAACTATGAGCATTCACTGTTTCATTATTTAGTTTATACAATCCATCCACCACCTAGACAATAAACCACTACTTCTTAATATCCTTCCTAACTTTCTTTTCACCTAGCTTTTTGTTATGGCATGTGGTTGTTCTGGTTCTGCATCTCTTGAGGAACTGTGTCTTATCACTATCATCTAGCTGATTTGGAAACAAGATGGATGTTTTAAGGTCTCCCTCTCCTCTGTGGTGGACAGCTTTTTAGCTCTTAGCTTCTAATTATAGCTCAGTTCTCTTAATTCAGATACCACCTTAGCTGTTTTTTTTTTCTGTACTCTTTTAATCAGATCTTTGTGCTTATTTAGGTGACCAGATTGAAGTGTAATTTTTGTCTGATATATGTGGTGAACAGTTTTATGAACATGTCCTTGTATTTGAAAATGTTTCTCATATTTGCCAGGAAACAGTTTGGGCAATGTTGACCTCTGGATCTCTTTCACATGCAGATTCCTGTAATCTACTTCTTGCTAGGTGATAATAGCACTGTGGCCTTCTTTCACTTTGTCCCATCCTCATCACCTTGGACTTACTTGGATTGAATCTCATCATTCATATATCTTATTAGTTTTGGAGTGTGCCCAGGTCCCCTTGTAGGCTGATGCAATCATCATTGTATATTTCTGTCATGACCTTGGCATTGTCCATAAACATGTTAAGATGGAATTCTGGTCCATCATGCAAGTCATTTACATACTCCAAGAGTAGCAGTGGGATGTTTAGAATGAGGTGTTATGCAGAGCAAGAGAGTTATGGCAAATGTTTTGTTGATAAGAGAGAGGTGAGTGAAAACTTTTAAGTAGGATGAAATGGGCAGCATGGCAAGAGTGAATGGTATTAAGTTTCTCAAGAAAGAGGATGACGTTATTACTGATTGATTAGTATGGCCCAAGGTGAGGTGCCACAGGACTGGCAAAATACATATAGGGCCATTATCTAAAGGTGAGGGGAATAATAGTGAATTTCAGCAAAATAGCGTAAGTGCAAATTTCCCGTGACAGTATAAGCAGAGTTATATGGCATAGTGCAATGAGGGAGTGAAAATTGCAGTCACAAAAAGTACAAAAATATTCATGCTCAAGGAAGGGGTTGTTGATGAAGTGAAATGGCAACAGGTAGTTGTTTAGTAGCAAAATAGAGTGCAAAACGTCAAGAAAATAACATCAATTTGTGGGAAGATGTGAATTTTTGATGAATTGCTAAATCTGTTGCAAATAAATGGTTTGGATGAAAGTTAAGATGATGAGAAAGGGTTCCTGAATGAGGAAGAAATTAGAAATGTGGACATTGGTGAGCTATCAAAGTCAGAGTATGTATTTAGGAGATGGAAGGAATACTTTAAAATGTTTATGATTGTTAGAAAAGCACAGAAAACTTCAATTTATTTCCCAAGTCTTTTATGTAAACTGAATGGTAAGAGCAGTGTTTAAGGCTGATTGAGTGTGAAGAGGTTTTACAGGTAATGAGGAGGAAGTAACTGAAGAGATAAGGGAGAGGGTTAAGTGATGCTTATAGGTGTTTCCATTTCGTGTTTGGTGTAGCCTAGAATGAAGGTTTGATGTCAAGGGACTCGATTGACTCTTATAAGATAAAGGCATTAAGGAAAGTAAGAACTTGAGGGAATTAATTTTATGTTCAAAATTAATTTTCTTTGATAACATATTGAGAGGGTTAGTTACTGCTTCGTAGTGAGCAAGCACTTAAGTGTTTGTTAAGTTACTCTTTTCTTACCCAGGTTAGCTGTCCTTTTTTTCTGTCTCGCTTACACATGACTACTGGTATTCTCTCCACAAATATACAATCTCTTCTTGCCATACATAACACTTGACAACATTTATGCAGCTCGTTCTTCGTAACTCTTGATTTTCCTCTGGTGAACACTATGTGCTAGCCCTGCCTTTGGCAAAGTGGTAAGAGCAGTAGATAGAATTAGAAGGTAGGAACGTTTATGCAGGAGCAGTAGGTAGATATATTAGACAGAATTAGTAGGTTGGAACATTAGACAGGAGCATTAGGTTGAAGTAATCAGTAGGAACATTAGGTAGAGACTTTGCAAACACTGTGCCAGTTTTCCCCTCAGCCAGTGTTGCCCTCTGCCCGTGGCCTTTTCAGGGTGAGACACTAAAGGCTAAGAAGTGACACTGGATTTCACTAGTTATGATGACTCTGTTTCTGTGACCACCCCTTTGAGGGAGTTCCAGGTGGGAACAGGCATCAGAAATGAATAATGACATATATATATATTTTATAATGGATTTTAGTGTTAAACAGGTGAGATGTTCCCGTTTATATATATATATCCATCAAGTTTGTCTTATATTTGAGTAAGATATGTGTTTAAGACCAACATCAAAAACATAGGATATGACCTATTTGTTTAAAGACCCACCTTCAGTCCTTGTGTAGAGACCCACCTTCAGTACTTGAAGTCTTTGCTAAAAATTGTTGGTTCTTCAGCCCCTTTTGTTAATTCTAGGATGTGGTACTACTTCTGTTAGAGCATGGAGCCAGTGTGTCAACCATAAACGGTGAAGGTTTACGTCCGTCAGACCTTCCACGAGATCCCCAGGTGCAGTACTAAATCTGTGAAAGTTGACATCCAGTTGCATTTGCTAATATTACTATATTAGATTGTTTTATGATAATTGAAGTCACCTTTTTCTTGTATTAAGCCCTTTGAATATTAAGTTTTACTAAAATTGTTAGACATAAATTTATGTGCAATTCATGTAGATACACAAGATATTTTTCATAAACATACCTTGTTTACATTGATTCACTGAAAACCTTAAATCAGTTCCATGAAGATGTCTATCATTATGACAGGTAACAAAGTTGATAGTTGCTGCAGAAAAGACAGAACAGAGAAGAAAGGAGGAGAGACTTCTGCACTATGCAAGAGAAGGAAAAGCTGAGGAAGTAACAAACTTGGTAAGGGCTAGTCTTCGTTTGAACTGTGTTAGCATTTCCAGACTTCCAATCACAGTCGGATGGGAAAGAAATTATTTCAAAATTGAGAAATGAAAATTTTCAAAATATTAGCAAAGAGATGAGAAAAATCATAGATTAGTTTCTACTATGTTATGCAAGAAAATAAACTCCAGGTTTTATGGAAATAGTTTTATTGTATTCATGAGGATTAATGTAAGAAAGCTGGCTAAGATCTCAAAATTAGAGGCCATAGATATGATAAGTCTCCTGTGACCTCCAAAACCTAGTCAGATTGTTGATTTATCGAGTAAGGATTTGAAGTAAGTAAAGGTGTTTTAACTGTATTTTTCTTACAGATACAGGATGGATAAATGGATGAACATTAGCAAAACATTGTGGCTCTTTTCTTGTCCATTTTTTCTTATGTGATTGCTGTTTCCTGCATTAGTGAGGAAATGTTAGGAACAAAGAAAGGCCACATTTACTCATATCCATTCTCTAGTTGTCAGGTGTAATGCACCAAAACCACAGCTCCCTATCCACAACCAGGCCATATAGGCCTTTCCTTAGTTTTCCCTGCCTGCTCCACATGCCCTGGTTCAGTCCATTGACAGAATGTCTACCCCTTTATAGCACATCATTCCAGTTCACTCTTTCCCATGCACACCTTTCATTTTTCCTGAATGTTCAGGCCCTGGTCACTCAGAATCTTTTTACTCATCCTTCCATCTCCTATTTGGTGAACCCCTTCTCATTGTTCTCTCCACTTCTGAGACATATATCCTTTTTGTCAACCTTTCCTCACCCATTCTGTCCATATACCAAACCATTTCAGCACCCTCTTCTGTTCTCTCAACCACAATCTTTTTATTGCCACACCTCTCTCTTACCCCTTTATTACATACTTGATCAAACCACCTCACACCACATATTTTTCTCGTGTATTCCTCTTTCAACATATCAACCCTCCTCCTCGCAACCTGATGTATATCCCATTCCTCGCATCCATACAACATTGTTGGGACAGTGGTATCTTCAAACATACCCATTTTTGTCCTCTTTTTCCACACATTCTTCAGTGCTCCCAGAATTTTATTACCCTTTTATTTTTGCATGCTAATAATTTCTTTCATACTTATTTTTAGTAATCATGTTCTTCCTCTCCTCCCTGTGTCTTTTGCTTTACTGCACTACATATTGACCTTTCGTCATCTGCCATATTTTATACATCCATTCATCTTTCCGATGACTTCTTTACGCTGTCCAGCTGTCTCACATCCTCATTCTTTATTTTGTCTCTCTTAAATTCAAGTAAGTTTTGCAAGTGATCCATCTCCACTGCTTCTATTTTGTTTTACCTATCTTGACTTGGGATTTGCAGCCATACATGAGTGATGGGATGAGTACTTCTTGCAGACTTCTTGTACACTGTGCCTAATTTTCCTCCATTTTTCCATTTTCTTGCTCAAGTTGCCAGACATTCTTAAACTTTACTATGAAATATTCAACACCATGTACACTGATCCTGTAATCTGACTCCCCATGCCGCTCAAACATCAGCATCTTAATTCTATTAGCATTCAGTTTTTGCATTCTCTTCTTACATGCACCACTAAACTGGCCCGTGTTCTATTCATCTTTTCCTCTGAAATAGCTAAAAGCACAGTATCACATGCATTTAAAAAACTTTGTTATTTTCCATTCTCTTTCTGCATATTTAAGTATCATGCCACAATATCTCCATCATGCTCTTATCTTACTTATTGCTCCATCCTTAGAATATGAAATAACCTCAGTGACATCACTCAGACTTGATGCCCTCCCACATATATTTCAAACTCTTTACTCATAGCCTCACTTACTCTCACTTTACCATATGCTATTCTTGGTCTCCCCATTCTCCATGTTACCTTCACTTTTAACACATTTATCCTCTTTGTCAACCTTTCCTCGCTCATTTTTTTCTATATGGTCAAACCATTTCAGCACATTTTCTTCAGCTCTCTCAACCACACTCTTTTTATTACCACACCACACTCTTACCCCTTCATTACTTTCTCAAACACCCAACTCACACCACATATTGTCCTCAGACATTTCATTTCCAACACACTCACCCTCCTCCTCACAGTCTTATCTATAGCCCATGCTTTGCACCCATGTAATATTGTTGGGACTACCATACCTTCGAACACTCATTTTTACCCTCCCAGGTAATGATCTCTCTTTTCACCCATTCCTCAGTCCTCCGAGAGTCTTTACTCCTCACCCCCCTTTTGACTCGTTTCCACTACCATGGTTCCATTTACTGCCATGTCAGCTTCCAGGTATCTGAAACACTTCACTTCCACCAATATTTCTCTGTTCAAACTCACACCCACTAACCTGTACCTGATTTTATTTAAAACCCAGCTAAACATAATAACCTTACTTTTATTTACATTTACTCTAAGCATCCTCCTTTCACAAACCCTTCTAAAGTCAATCACTAACTTATACAGTTTCACACTTGAATCTGCCACCAGTGATTTATCACCAGTAAACAAGAAACTGACGCACTTACCATGCTCCCTCATCCCCCACAGACTGCAGAGTCACCCTTCTTTCCAAGACACTCACATTTACCTCTTTCACCAACCCAACCATAAGCAAATTACATAACCATGGTGACATCACACACCCTTGCCACAGACCAACCTTCACTTGGAACTCTTCACTCTCCTTTCTTTATATACATACTTATGCTTTACACTCGTGATGAAAAACTTCTCACTGCTTCTAGCAGCTCTCCTTCCACATCATATATTCTTAAGACCTTCCACAAGGTATCTCTATCAACCCCATCAAATGCTTTTTCCAGATCCATAGATGCCACATATTGATACATCCATTTCTATTAGAATTTCTCACACATTCTTCAATGCAAATGCCTGCTCCACACATCCTCCACAACTGTTGAAACCTCACTGTTCCCCCTCAGTCTTATGCTCAGTACATACCTTCACTTTCTCAATCATTACCATCCCATACAACTTATTAGCTAAATTCAACAAACTTATACCTCTGTAGTGTGAACACTCATCTTTATCCTCCTTACCTTGTTTCAGTGGCCCCATACTTGCATTCTACCAATCCTCAGGCACCTCGCCATGATCAATAACATTATCACTCCCTTTCTTAATAAATTTGGCAGCAGTACCATCCACCCCAGGTGCCTTGCCACATTTAATTTTTTGCAAGGCTTCCACTTCTCTCATTACCAAACAACTCTCCCTGACTTTCACAAATTGTATACTACTCTGACCCAAACACCCAACACCTGCCATCATATCATCAAACATATTCTGCAGTCCTTCAAAATACTCACGCCATCTCATCCTCTCTTCATCACTACCTGTTACCTCTTCCCCTTTTGCCCCTTTCTTTTCAGTGTTCCTGTTTCTCTTTTTTTTGCACATTATTAACTCCTTTCAAAACATTATCTAATTCTCCCTAAAATTTATTAATACTTAATCTTCCCAACTCTACTTTGCCCTCTTTTTCAACCCCCTGCATCTTCCTCTTAACCTCCTGCTGCTTTCCCTTACATATATCCTAATCATTTGCACATCTTCCCTGTAAGTACAACCTAATCATTTCCCTTTTCTCTTTCTCTGTCAACTTTACTTCTTCATCTCACCGCTCGCTACGTTTCTAATCTGTCCACCTTCCACCTTTAGCTTGCCACATCTCTTGCATGTGCCAGATCTACTTGCTGAAATACCTCTCATTCCTCACCCACTCCCCTTGCTTCATTTGCTCTCTTCTTTTCCCATTCTACATTCAGTCTTGTGGTATTTCTTCACACGCGTCTCTTTCCCAAGCTCACTTACTTTCACGCCTTTCTTCTCAACAATATTGTTTCCTCTTCCTAAAACCTCTACAAATAGGTATTAGTTGGTAGGTAGCCAATAACCAGGGAAGTGTATTACCAGTACTACCCACCTGGGTATCAGGAGGGTTAGTGAGGCTGCATAGTGAGTCAACAATTTAGTGGTTGTCAGGTTGCACTCCTCTGACCCAAGTAGCTGTCTTTTCTTTCTGCCTCGCCCACACATGGACTACTTACATTCAGTCTACAAACATACAATCTCTCCTTGTTGTACATAATACGACAACACTTAACTCACACAACTCATTCTTCGTAACTCTAGAACTCACTATGCTAGCCCAGCCTTTTGGCAAAATAGTAGGAGCAATAGATAGAAGCATTAGGGAAGAACACTTAGGCAGGAGCATTAGGTAGAAACATATGTAGAAGTAGTAGGTAGGAACCTTAGACTGAAGCTTTAGATAGAAGTAGTCAGTAGGAACAGTAAATTAGCTAGGAGCCTCTTCAAACACTATGCTAGAGTTGCCCTCTGCCATTTGTCTGTTAAGGGTGAGGTGCTAAGGGCTAAGAAGTGGTGCTGGAGTTCACTAGTAGTGGAGACTTAGTTGCCATGGCCACCCCCTTGGGAGTTTCAGTTTGGAACAGACATCAGAGGTCTAGATATAAGAGATAGATAGAACTACAAATCTCTACCTTGCCTCCACATGATAGTGATCAGACATCCCACCAGCTGCCCCTTTCAGCACATTTGCATCCAGTTGTCTCTTACATGCCAGTCAATCAATTTGTAATCCAGTAATGCTTGCTGACCATCTTTCCTACTTTTATTATTATATTATTATTATACTTGATCACTGTTTCCCGCTTCAGCGAGGTAGCGCCAGGAAACAGACGAAGAAAAACCCATCCCCCGCATACACACATATATACA
>JAYMFT010215276.1:0-25296 GCA_038088735.1 Panulirus argus
ATATTGCCTCTCCCAAAGAATACACAGAACACACAAACATACTCATGAAACGCTACTCTAAAATCAGCCACAAATCAACCACACCGCTAAACAAGAAACTCATGAAAACTCTAGACATAATCCTTCCAGAACCAACTGTTCACCCAACCTCCTGCTGATACAATCAGCACAACTGAAACTTTAAAAGACCTTTCCTTCTACAGGCCGTGACAACATATCGAGTTTTCTCTTGAATCACTGTGACCCACACGCAGTCCAAGCGTTTACAGACGTCTTCAGCTCCTTCTGGTTACACAACAAAATACCTAACATCGGGAAACTTGCCAACATAATACCGATCCTAAAACCCTCCAACCCACTCAGCTCCCTCTCCTCCTACCGCCCTGTATCACCTTTAACCTCAGTATCCAAAGTCTACGAAAAAAGAAAAAAAAATGACCCACAACAGAATCAGATGAAACATTCCTCTTTCCCTCATATAGCGTGGCTTCAGACTCAAACGCTCTACTACCACATTAGGCAGTGACCTCACATAACATATCCTAGATGGATTCAACCAAACACAAGTACTTGTGGCAGCAGACATCAGTAAAGCCTGGTCTTCTACTCCTTCAGAGGCAATTTAAAAAAGCTTCAAACCATGCAAAATAGCGGACTCAGAACAATCTCTGGCTGTCCAGCAACCATAAACATCTTCACAATTAAACAAAGACACCCTCCCACCTCAACATACACGGCACTCAGTTCTATATAGCAGCGGCATAAAACCCCTCCCTCCCAAACTACTCTATCATTTACCACCAAACCCCGAGTAGAAATAAAGATCTTACCCCTGCCTCATAATTCAGTGGCCTCTACTCATAGATCCCCACCATCCCCAGCAAATTCAACTCAGACAAAACACACATATGATGAAATAACCCGACAAGCACTAGATAAACTATCCCCCCCCCCAACTCAGTCTTAGGCTCTAGCCCACCAGACATCCACCAATCAGAAACCACACTCCCCAGACAAATAAGAGTCACACTTTCTTGCTTATGACCTGGACGTCACCCATCACTACAACGCTGTAGATACCGATTCATCATATCCGAATACCCTCCTTGCACTCCGAGCACTTACCACTCAATTGCCCTGCGCCTTTTGCGCATAGAAGCAAACACTATATCACAACACTTTATGATTTGTGGTCCAGACCGGTGGACGTGGCCAGTTTCCTGTGTGCTGCAGGAGCCTCATAAGGGTAGAAGGGACTCCTAGGGTATGAATGTAAGGTGAAATACTTTTGGTGTTACATGACTACCCGCTTGAGGTTGAAATGCCAGTGAAAAGTTCCGTTGGCGAGGCTGTATCACCAACAGTTTGACGAAACAGATTACAGTCTCGCCAAATAATATTTTGCTTTAAAGAAGTCCATCCTGTCCCTGTAACTGGGTTTATTGCAGCCTTGAAGCTGCAGGAGCCCCTCGGTAAGGGGTCCTGAAGTAATACTAGAACCCTTTCTGAGTTAATACATAATGATATATAACGTTAGTGTATCTAGACAGTGTTCTCCTCCACAAGTGTCTTGCTAAAGACCAATATAGCATCAATAAGTGACCTACTTGTTGGCTCATTACTTCTTATGGTTGCTTCAGTCTCATGTGGGAGACGGAAAATCAACTCTCCTATGCAGCTTTTATATCAGATGCTCAAAACAATGAAAAGATAAAATCATCATGAAGCAAATATCTCAGCTTTTGATCCTCTGCGTTGCCTGGAGGTGTCTTCATCATAGTGCTTGGATAATGAATGAGTGAAGTAAGGCTTGGGTCCTTCGTTGTGTGGGATATACGAAAGTAGCAAGTTCGGGGAATGGCGTTTTCTTACTGGCTGCCAGATATATGCCGCATGCCCTATCTTCCCTTAACTGGGAGCTGCTGCGTAACTGTAAAGGCTGCAGATAATATATAAATCTACCTGTCTGTTTAAGGCAGTTGAAAATTCTCGTACCAAGAGGACTTCCATGATCCTCAGCTTTCCTTTGTCATGACTGGAATTTATGATTTTGCTACTGGTCTTCGGGTTGTCTCTGCACATACTCCTTTGAACGCCGCTGGAGCATATGCTGCCTAGGAGCACACACACTCTCTCAGGCGCACTGTGTCCTCAGGAGAGTGAAGTGTTGGTGACACCAATGTCATCCATGCTGTGGAGCTTACAGTCTTCAACAGGGCATGAATATTTCTACATCACTTGGGTTTTCTCGAATAGGCCGGGGTCGTGAGTAATGCTGCTTTTCTTAATCGGATTACTGATGTTGAAGTCCTTATAGATGTTGATCAGCACTATTCTGCCCTCAATTCTGACACACTTTCCTTCCTCATTACTGATGACCTGACGTTATACCCGCTTATCAGCTTTACAGTAAGGCAGGAAGCATTTGGTAACAGATGTACAGTTGGTTTGTAGTGCCACCACTGACGGGTCTTGGAGCATTAGTTGTTAAGGGCTGTGTAAAGTACCATCGTTACCTCGACTTCTAAACGTTGATGGTGTATCCGCTGACAGCCAGTAATTGTCATGGTCATTGAATTTATTGTTGGAGAGTATGCCATGCAAGCAGATATCAAAGGAGCATATACAAGTGATACACAGAGAAAGAGAGGGAGAGAGATAAAGGCTGACAAAACTATATCTATTTGGAATGTTCCTAGAAACACATCTCATGTTCAGCCAGTAATTTATGATACAATAAGAAAACAAGACTACTGCTTAGTACAGTTAGCAGTGAACATATTCACAGTTAAACAAACACTGAGCAGTTAGGTACAATAGGAAGACACACTGCAAGGAGTTGCGTCCATGTTGAAGTGATGAGGGAGGGAACAGCTACCTGGAGAGGGAGGAGGTGCGATGAAGGTGATTTTTTTCAGCAGGTGTCTTCAGGCTGGCGTTCAGGCCTGGTTCTCGAGGATTATGCATATCATCGAAGAGCAGTTTGGTGTTTGATTATTTCACGGATGTTATTTGGCATCCGTCACGTGTACTCTTTGTCCGATCGTTGCAGGACATTATCATTTTCGTGTAGATAATCACGTGATGTCGATTCAGGAAGATGTTATGATATTCTCTCACGTATTTCTTAACATGTCACGTGAGGCGTCAGGTAAGCGTAGTGCTGGTCACACCAACGTTATTCCCCAGTGGGGCACGAGAATTGTTAAATTGCATCGGTATGTTGCTGAAGTTCAGTGTCCAGAGTTATGACGTCTTACATGTGTAGATTGTTGACTTTTTGATTCGTGTAGCAAAATGAAAAGGTTCGACTTATCGTATGTTTTTTTTGCCTGTATTGTTTCTTATTATTTCCTTCAGGATTAAAAGGTTTGTAGGGATCTATTTTGGTTCTAATAGAACACTGTAGGTTTCGCCTGGTTGTTCTTGGAGTGTGTGTGTGTGTGTGTAAAAGCTTTGTTTAGAAGAACTTTCTTATTTCGTAATGAGTGGAAGATTTTTGAGAATTCATTGTCTGATAGGATTTTGACTCTAGGCTTTCTGATTACATGATGGAGGAAGTCCTAAGATGAAGAGTGTCTGTGGGCCGTTGTTAAGGTATGTCTTTAGCTTCACTAGTGCATAACATATACACTTTGGGCATAACCATATCCTTGTCTTTGTGTTGGAAACCCTACATGATCAACATCACAGAGTCAGCTTCCCACACAGCTTACATAGATGGGGTGGTTCTTCATCCTCCCCCTTATTAGAAAGAGTGGAATCAAAAGCCATCCGTCTCCTCAACTCTCCAGGCATCACCTCTCTGCAGCAAAACCCTTCCTGTCCTCCGAAAGGTTGCTGACCTCTCTTTGTTCTACAGATACCTTTCTCGCCACTTCTTTCATGACCTAGTATTTGCATGTATCCCAGCCAGCAAGGCTTGCACCCGTGGCACGCGTTTGGTTGTTGCATCCCATAGTTTCTGGGTGGAGACTGACCAAATGAAGATTAACCGTTATGATAATTCCATCTTTCCTCGAGATGCGAACCTGTGGAATTCCCTTCCTTCTATCTTCTTAATGACTCTGCTATTAAAAGCCAGGTCTACAAACACTTGCCGATTTCAGATCAATCTTTCCATTTTTTCTCTCTCTCATTTACTCTTTTCTTTACCTTCTTCATCCAAAGTGACCTCGAATATGGCTTATAATAGGCACACAACCACAGACACGCATACACACTCACATTACACACACACACACACACACACACACACACACACACACACACATATATATATATATATATATATATATATATATATATATATATATATGAGAGAGAGAGAAATACATGGGTAGATAGATGATAGGTAGGTACATAGACAGGTAGATGGAAAGATATTAGGATCATCTTTTTTATGAAACTGGTTGAAACATGGTGGTATAAGAGTTAGGTTGTGAAAAACACATTAAGGAAATCTTCAAGAATACCTTTGAAACATCAGCAGGGAAGACAGAGAGTTATCATAAATCACCTTTGCTATTTACCTGGGAAGACAATTTTCTTTTAGATGACGTTATTTCTCAAGATAATGAGGTTTCCTGTGATATATAACATAGAATGAAATATTTTTAGATACCTCCCTTGCTCTCGGTAACTAAGATCAATGGAGTAAAATACTACAGAATTATAATTAGTTATTCAGTTGATTGATCAATAGAGCTCATTATGTTTGGTTCTACGAGTAATAAGCCTTCATAACTATCTAAAATTTATTCATGTGTGATTCATCTGAGGAAGTTTGTTAATTGTGCTTTACTGTGTACGTATTTCTGAATGTGCTCTTTTCTTTGAGTTGATATGTGTATGGTTATGTGAGTTGGCAGAGAGAGAGACAGATAGAGAGACAGACAGACATACAGACAGAATGGAAAGAGAGGGATAGAGAAAATATAGGGCTGCGGAAAAAGAGAAAATAAAGGGAAGAGATAAAGAAATATACACAGATAGAGAGCCAAAAGGAGAGAAAGAGAGAGAGAGAGAGAGAAGATGGGGGAGGGGGGGTTGAGAGAGACATCGGCCTTAACAAACAGACAGTCGCTCACAATGATATGCAAAAAACTGAACATCAGTGTTTACATAAGAGATACGAAATGTATTTTTCCCCCTCTTTTTTTTCTGTTTCGCACCGACGCTGAACCCAATGAGAATTCCGGTCAGGAAAATCAGAATGTGTGTACTCTTTAGTGTCACTAGATTTGCAGATTATTCTGCCAGAGTTTAAACAACGTCAAATATATCATAGAGAGCGTATGTACAAGGATTTTACGTCTATATGATCCGGCTTTGGAATTTATGTGAAAAATTTGTTACAATGGGACAAGATAAGGATTTAGTTTATCAGTTTACGGTTCAGTAATACTTAAGTCTTGGTGAATGGGATAAGCGTATATCATTCATATTTGTGTATTTTTCCATGTTCCCAGAATAATTTCGTTCTCATTGCTTGATGAAAATTGAAATAGTACGAGGGAGATTGAAAAGACATTGGTGTAGCGCAATTGACGTCAGGATTATGTTGACAGACCAGTTTCCTTCGTAGCGTTCAAGGTTCATTCGTAGTGTTCAAGGTTCATTCGTAGTGTTCAAGGATCGTTCATAATGCTGGGATAAGTTTTATTCGAAGTGTTCAAGGTTCGCCCATAGTACTAAAAGAAGTGAGAGTCGATAGTTACATTTCTGCTAACAATGGATACCTTTCGGTCGATATGGATTTCAGAGAAAGAATATTCATAGATTTTCATGATTTCCAGAATTCTGATCGTGGGAGACGTGAGAAGAAAACTTAATGATTAATTGTTAATACCTTCCTGCAATATAAACTTTTCGGCAAATTTCGGGAACATGAATACATAATCAGTTGTTGAATATCAGTAAGAGAGTGAAAAAGATTTAGTATTTTTGAATCTTTTTTCTTTTTAAGAATTTGTTGAAAAACGAATGTCTAAAGTATCATAAGTTCCGAGAAAGAATCCCACATCAATTATTGACTCAAAAAGAAAAAAAAAACATCGTTGCATTGCTTGTGAACGTTATGAAAACAACAGGTCTATTCCCATCCACAAACTTAAAAAAAAAATGAAACCGAACAAAATTTGGCGTAGGTGCTGACATTCCGTTTTCCTTTTTTTTTTTTTTTTTTTCAAAATCTGATTCTTATGTTTATCCTTTTGTCATCATTATCATCTATTCTTACGTCAATTTTCTGATGTTTCTGTATAAAACCTAACCTTCCTTCGTTCTTATACAGCGGCAAGACACATTATCCGTACTCACCACAGAGCTAATCTATCTGTTTCTTAAATATTAAAGTTGCCTCAAACACTTGGTCGAAAAGTACATGCTCGGTACACGATTATTTACAGATGGGAGAGTGAGGGAGGGAGGAAGGAGCGGTGGTGGCGGTAATCAAGAGTTTAAAGTTGTGTGTTGACTTAGAGTTGGGTGGACTGCCGCATCTCTCTCTCTCTCTCTCTCTCTCTCTCTCTCTCTCTCTCTCTCTCTCTCTCGTGATGTATACATACGGAAACACAGATAATAACACATTTGCAGACTCACCGATATCAGTACACACACACACACACACACACACACACACACACACACACACACACAAAGAAAAAGTCTATACTGGGAATAAATCTCTCACATCAGTCATGTTCCTATCACAGGATGATCCAGTAAGATCAACACGATCGGGGCTTTCCTGTTTCTAGTGTTCTCTATCTCTTAAACTGATTTACTGCTCTTCCAGTGACAAGCCTTTGTTGCCAGTTTACAGGCAAAGATGTTATTAGGAATGAACTATTATTTGATCAAAAAGGCAACTTATTTCAGAGTAATTTACAGCTTGCTACGAAATTGTTTCTACTATTAATTCCCAGCTTGTGTTAATTTTTCTCTTTTACGTAAACTGTAAATCAGGACTAAGCATGAAACATGATACAAGTGAATTTAGTTTTATATTTCATACAAATAACAAACGTACTTGTTGATATTATTAAAATTCTTGTATTCTAGATGAATCTTACAGTTCTCATTCAAACATTTGACTAAAGTGTACTAAGAATGATATATATATATATATATATATATATATATATATATATATATATATATATATGATATCGTAAAACAGATATGCATATATACATGTGTAACATAAAAGAAATATCATCATGAAATAAAAGTATTAGTTGCATGTCAATCTCACACACCATTCTCATTTTTCAGTGTGCGTATTGTTCGATCGCTATTTTTCACATAAAGAAAAAAATGGTTTGGCGTATTTCGGTAACTGTTATATATAAATGTGTGTGTGTGTGTGTGTGTGTGTGTGTTACCGGACTCGATGAATGTCACATTTGGCAAGGCTGTATCATTGGGAGTACAGTCTCGTCAAAGAAGTTATCACCCTGAGGGGGTCTTTATTTCCCTGCTTCTGGCAGTAGCGCAGTCTTTGGCTACAAGAGCCTTTAGAAGGAAGTCCTGGGTGACACCAAGAATCTTTCATAGAAATTGGCCTTGGGTTGGTTAAATATAAAAGAATGAATGTAAAAGGTTTGATTTATAACCTCATCGAAGCTTTGCTTTTCTTCCTTGGGAAAGAGTTAGATATACTGACAATAGAATTAGTTTCTCTGATGTAAACTTCAGCCAGGAACCTACGTGACGTGGAGAGGATGAGCTTGCATAAACCTCTGTCGAAACTGAAGCGAATCCCCGAGTAATCATAAATCTCTCTCTCTCACTCAGCAGAAACGAGGCAAACCTTTGGTCATCACTGTGACATTCTCCTCACCGAACTCAGTGAGAGGATAAGTAAAGCATGTAGTCAAGGGCACCGGAAAAACATATTGAACAAAACTTCCATGAACTTACACAATACGACTTCACACTTCAGGACTCATCGTATCATCAATGTCCAGCGTCTTCTGCCTTCCAAACCACCAAATGAGAAAAGAAAAAAGAAACATGAAAGACATCACCTTGCATTGTTTCTCCCATTTATTCAAGCAAACCTATTTGTTCTGTATCCCGTTACTCAAGCTATACTTTTTTAATATAAACCTCAGATGACGTTCTGGTTCCTTGCTTTTTTTTTTTTGTTTTGTTTTTTCCTCGTCTCTCAGGCTTTAAGGTTCGTGAAATGTTAGATGTATGGATTGATAGGTAGCGGTCTAAGGTTTTAAAATATTTACCTTCAGTAGTCACAGAATAAGTTCAAACAACTGAGTAGCCAAAGACCAACACATCACCCAAGTTCAGACCGGTATTTTGTTATCATACAATATCCAACTGTTGTTCAGACACGAGATTTACTACTAAGCTAGTCTTAGAATAAACTGGGACCACATATTTGCGTCTTACCAACACTTAACAGAATAAGTTCTGAAGAATAAACTGCTGCTAACGTAAGCCTTGCTGAGAGATTGCACCACTAATTTGCTACTGACCCAGACTTTCTCTGTAGCAGACTTGGCCCAGGGTCGTTATTTTCAGTTAATGGAGTCATTCCACTTTTTTCTGTATGGCTCTCACATAATACGTAAATGTAATCATGAAATACATAGAGTTATCCAAAACCATTTGGCAGCAGAGGTAAGGTAATTAACCCTAGAGTTTATTGTTGAAACACAGAACAACTGTCTCCCATTTTTCATTGTGACTAAAGACCATTGTAATTCTTACCTTCGTTTTATTATCTTTATTCATGAGGAGAGTCGGTGTGTTGGTACAAACTTTTATAAGTGTTATGCTGAGACTTATATCTTAAATGATGATTTATGCCTAAAACTAAATCGTGAAAGTATAACACAGAACAAGGAGGACCTACAAGTGCTACAGAGACTAATAATTAAGGAATGTTCAGAAGGCAGTGTAAGTTGCGCCTGAAGATGTTTAAGGCTGGTCCTCCAGACGTCCAGGGGAAATGGTCCAGCGAGTCTCAGGTAGCTAATGGCCGTCCAGGTATCCAGATGAGTCCTGGTTGGAAGAAGGCGACGACCCTTGTGATGATCCCCGTCTGCTTTTACTGCTGCTGCTGCTACTGCACCCGTTGCTGCTGTTGCTATTGTTACAACTATTGTTATTGTTGCAATTGCTGTTAGTGCTGTTAGTGTCGTAATTTGTAAAACGCTAGAGCCGAAGAGATGGAGAGGAGAGGGACGGGACAAGGCGTGTAGGAAGACCTTCCTGAGGGGGAGAATGACATAGGTCAGGAAGGTTCAGAAGCGGAAGGAAAAGTATATTGTGTATGGGAAGCACATAGGAAGAACAGATGAAAAAACCTCTGATCATCTGGAACGAGGTTATCGGCTGGAAAACTGTAATAGTAAACTACATTCCCAACCTATACTGATGAGATAATGTTAAAAAAAAAAAAAACAAGGCTCCTCCCTACCCACCACTTCCTTCGGCACGGTAGCTGGCAGAAAGATAACGGTGAAGGAACACCGTATAGATGAAAGAGAACATACTCTTGTGGAAATTATATAAAGGATGGATGGAAAAAAATTCTGATCTATTTTCAACCACCGGGTAATCTTTATGAACTGGCAGTAGGCAGCAGAGAGTAAAGACCGGGGAAAGGGGAGAGAGAGAATGAGGTATAGGCTTGAGGAAGGAAGGTGGGCTAAAGAAAAGGAGGTTGAGGTGGGAGGGAAGGGACACACACACACACACACACACACACACACATGTCTGAAGAGGTTTGTTTGATCTCTTGCGCACGAGAAATTTTTGGTTAGAGAGTCTGTGTAAAGCGCCATTGATTTATATGATCAAAGAGAATGGGAGAATGTTTGATTTTCTGCTGCTCGGTGGCGCTACTGAGTTGACTCTCTTTACACTATGGGATAATCTTGCTAGGAGAGGGGAGGGCGACTCCCGAGCTTATGTTATGGTTATCCCCTACATTGCCACGATGTTTGGTGTTTCCTGTTATCATTCGTATGAGGAAACAGGCAGGAAAGTTCAGGAAGACGAGGTCTGTGAATGCCAGGCCCATGGAGCCCTTCATAAAACATGTAAGAGAGAAGTGTTTATGTTTTAAGTATCTCTGGTTTTTCGCTCATTCACTGGTTCTTTCTTTATGCTTACGATGTTCTTACACTCCACATCACAGACACAGTTCACACATTCAGTCTTTGCTGTGAAAGTAAACCCTTCCAAAAGGAGTGGTAGTTCAGTTCTTTTGGATGAGCCAAGCTACATCCTGTGCTTTTGATATTCTGATCTCAGTCTGATTAAGTATGTCTATGATTTCAATTTCAATGTAAGAACTTTCTTTGTCATTGTTCTACATTAGGAGGAAAAATGCGTCCTGTTTTCATTCACAGAATAAAATTTGATGGAAGGTGAGTGTCGAGTGGAAATAGGAGAAAGTGAGGTGAGTGGAGAGATGAAGCTTAGAGGAAGAGATGTTATGAGAGACAGAGAGAAGAAGAAAGAGAGGAAAACTAGGAGAGGAGAGTTGGGGAGGGAAAAGCCTGTGAGAGACAAAAGTGTGGATAACAGAAAAGTGAGACAGGGAATTTGAGAAAGGCGTAAGGGTGGATGAATTGAAGTTGTAGAGGGATACTGGGAGAGAGGAAAGCAAGGAGAGAAAAACTGAAAGAGAGGAGAGCTGGAAGAGAGAAAAGCTGGGAGAAAGGAAAGATGAGAGAAGTGAAAACTTGGGAGTGAGGGAAGCTGGAAGAGATGGAGGTCGAAAGCGAGCAAAGGTGAAGACACAGAAGCTGATAAAGAAACGAAAAAGGTAAGAAAGAGAGAGACTGAATGGGGATCGTCTTTGCAAGGATTTAAAATGCACAATCTGCCGACGAGTTGACCGGCCGGGCAGTCGTCAACAGAATGATCAAGGCCATTAGCTAGACAAGGATTTCCACTCCGTGATTGCACAGCAACGCTGCAGTTGATCCCTAGACACATTCAACACACACTTTTGTTACTCGGTGAGTGTAGCCTTTGATGGTGCAGGATTTAGTGAGGCTATGTGTGGCGTGCGAGGAGGTCTGGCGTCTGATAGTGAAGACTGATTGATAGATTGAGAGCTTAAGTGTATAATGTGTGTGTGTGTGTATTTGTGTGCGTATGTGAGTGATTGTTTACGATATTGGTGGATATCAGTACAATTCAAGGGCAATATTTCCCCCGAGGTTGTAGGAAAGATTTCTTGATAATTAGATCTTGCTCCGTCCCGCCTGCCTTCAGACGTAAATAGAATTTATTCTCGCATATTTCAAGGTTCCTTACCCGGGAAGGTCTCAAGTTCACATTCAGTTAGGTTCAATTACCGGGTTCATTTCTTAGATTTCACACTGCATTGGAATCTCGTCTGTTCTTGTGGTTGTTTATATGCGGTGATATATCGATGCCTTAGTTCATGTACATGTGCGGGCGAGAGAGAGAGAGAGATCTATGTGTGTGTGTGTGTGTGTGTGTGTGTGTGTGTGTGTGTTCATTAGCTCTATATCTCATTTCAGTTTCAGGTCTTCCATTGGATCTGCCTCTACATAGGATAGCACAATTGAAAACGATCTGTTGTTCCATTAAGAATTATCATTAGTAACAAGGTAATTGGTCATCCACATTATAGAACATCATAGGTTCTTCACTACGTACACTAAGGCGAATCGTCAGATAAATCCAGCATCTTTATCAGCCGTATCTACTGTCTAACGTAAATTTCTTTCCCTTGAACACGACCAGCATCCATCTGAAACAATCTCGTCACCAACTTTTCATCCATTGAGTCTTTCCTTCTCTTCTTCCAATCAGCCCAAGTGGTCATCTTCCTGAAGGAAGAGAACCCTGATAATAATCACCCGCTTGTCGAAGACCTCGATGTTTTCCAGAAAGAAATGTATGTGCATTGAGACAAAGCCTAAGGAAGCCTGTTCACTCTTTTCATCTTGGGAAGTCATTTGTAAATTTTTTTTAAATCACCTGCCAAACTTTCATCTTCTTTGCCTCCTTGTTCGCATTCTTGTTCCCATATCTAAATAAAAAGGTAATCCAACTCTTATTATTCAATGATCTGATAACATGGTTCATGATCCCCTCAAAATCACTGGGGTATGCAAACTACCCATCACATTTATTTTCCTTTTTACCAGAATATGTAAGTCATTGCCTTTGATGGCCGATATTTTCACGTCAAACATATCAATATAGGTTCTTCAGTTTGAGTCATTTGTGAAAGAACAGACAATGTAAACACATCACATAGCCTCCTTAATCCCTGTCATTTTCTCCCGATACCCCACACCTGATAGTTTCTCCATTCATTTTACCAATATCACTATTTTCCGTGGCTCTCCTCTACTAACTTTCTCATCTTAGTAATTCGCGTCTCAGGTAATGAATGATAGTTCCCATTACACAAATCCTTCACAGTTATATGGACCAGCATCTTCCGAAGATGATGAGCCCTTCCAGAATCAATGGCAGGCGTGTGTGTCATTCGTTCTTGAGAACGAATAGCACGAAATCTGAATGAGGGTATCGTTTCTTGGCTTCTAGAATTTATAATGACTCCAGTGAGCTAAGAAGATAGTCAACAAGAGCTCTCTTAAAACACATCATCGATATGGCTACTGAAGTAAAATCTACACACTTGCTCGACTTTCTCAACAAGTTGCTCAGGGTAGCCCTGATGGCACCGACTCCAAGAATGAAATGAAAGGGACCCTCTGAGTGGATGTCTCTTCAGATAGGAGACCGAAGACGTGGCACATTATCTTATCCTGCTCGCCCAAATTGCTCGTTTTGCCTTCTTGGGCGTCTTCAATGGTCCCTCCGACGAATTGCCAAGATGAGGAGGACAATTATTGCTAGAAACTATTGTCGGGGGACAAGAATTTGTGAACTGCCTAATGGCGATGGAATCTCCAGTGAATGGCTCACAAATAGGCATCGGGTGATCGTTAGGACACAACAAATCGTTAAGACTGCATACAATATCACAGAGTAGTAAGCTCTTGGGCTGGATTGTTTTGTGTGTGGCAGCTCCCTTAGTGTTCCATCGGTCTGGGCTGCTGGGAATTGCTGTAGAAGGGCTGCCGGAGACTGTGGTGAAGACTGCTACTGACTGGGGCAGTGGCGCACTGATTAGTGGCGATTATAGAGTGTGGATGGGGTGGCTACTGCGTCAGAGTCACTGGAAATTTTGGCTCTAGAGTTCTTGAGCTGGTCTTCTGTGGACAGCGAGCTGGAAAGGATCTGTTGAGTTGGAGGATTTAGTGGAACTCTTGAGTCACGTCTATCATATCCAAGAGTCGTCGAACCCTTATGTTCATTGATCGAATCTTTGTGCTAAAGGGTCGTGCTGTTGTGCTGAATGGCCGTGCATTCATGCTCAAAGGTTGCACGTATCGTTGTGCTTCAACAGGTTAACCTCGTAATGACCGCTTACATCTAAATCACTGGCGACAGGTGTCATATTACGTAGTAAAGGACAGGTGAACGTGCCTATGCGGACGAGTTTTAATTTTCCATACATATGAATATATATATATATGAGAGAGAGATAGAGGGGAATCAGCTGCAAGAACTCAAAACTTGAAGGTACTTTGCACGGAAATAATACTACTGCGGATTCACACACACGGACAAAAATTATGAAACGCCTTGGGCGCCGCGCCTTAATTATCCTGGGTATGCATATTATGTATATTTCAAAACTATATATATTTGTGCAAGTAAGAAGATAATTACTATTTGAACATCCAAATTCTGTCACTCAAATATTCATGAAAAGTAGACTGTAATTTCCATTTTCCATTGACTGTTGAGCAGGCAATGAAATTTGCTAAAGGTGCTTTTCAGACTGCCAATAGGACAAACGTTTACTCAATTCAGACATATTGTAAAGCTTTCGTCATAGCAAATGACGTATTGGCTAATTGACTTCTCAAAACTTCAGGTCAGTTGTGGATGTTTAACAGGAAAATCTCACCTGTCATTTTTTTCCGATAAAAGTTGCGCAGCAATCTTTATCGATGAAGACTGCGGAGTTCTGCTTACGCGTAAGTAGACAAAGTACTTTTGGTTCAAGCTTTGTACTAACGGTAATGGTTGAAGTATTTTTGTTGGATGGGTCATCTGGAAAGTGAGGGGAAAAAAATTTGAACGGAAGAGATCAAAAGATTAGAGATGTAAACACAAGGAAAGTTCAAAGTAAGTGGACCGTTTTACCTAGCGGAGACGATGCTAACCCATAATGCGTTATTTTGTTACTGATGTTACGAACAATTAAGGTCGCGTGCCCTGCGTTATTTGGCATTCTCTGATTCATACCGATTTCAGTCAGAGATTTGTATTTCATGATATGATTCATGACTGAAACGTAGTTATAATTTTTATTTTAAGTCAAGTTTTTAGCTTGTCAGGTTGTATAGTGCGCAGCACTGAAATAAATCTTTTCTGAAGTTCTTTCGCTCATCCATTTTCTCTACCTTTCAGTGTGCCCCATTTGGACAAATATTCTTACTACTTACAAACAGGATTATCAATCAACTCCCGTTGTTGTAGTGGGCATGGGCCTCGGCAGACCTGTCAAGTGTACGCATAAAATTATGTCTGATTTTTATGAAAACCCTTGCTATTATTATTATTGTGAATTTTCACATAATCGTTTGAAATACAGCACTCTGTTAGCGTCGCCTACCTCACCAGTAGTGTGCTTTGTTTCCATGTTTTTCTCTGTCATTAAAGCATGAGAACCTAGTTGATCCTATTTTCTCTGTCATTAAAGCATGAGAACCTAGTTGATCCTAGGGAGGCGTTTTGAAAGGTACTGACTGTATCTGGAAAACTGTAAGACAAAAAAGAGAAGAAATTAGTAAATCAGACCGGTTCTGATAAAAGATTCACTTTACATCAACTACATTATATAACATTCTTTTGCTTAATTGCCTGTTTCGTGAATAACAAGGAGACCTGTAAGAAATCTGTGAAACTTGTGCTTATATTTATCTTTTGTATTTATATGTAATCTGTAATTAAGTGTTAAATGAACTTTTACAAACATATACGCACATGCAAACATACAGCTGGCATAGGCAAGGTGTGTGTGTGTGTGTGTGTGTGTGTGTGTGTGTGTGTGTGTACATAGGAGTAAGATTTGTTACACATATACAAGTTTAAGACGGGGCAACTCGAGTGTAAAACTCTCTCCGTGTAAAACAAACAAATAATCACCAATAGTAATCACACACACACCCTACCCATGGATATGGGCTTCCCCAATCCCTAGCACAACCATGCTAAAACTTTTAAACCTCTCCACAAGCTTCTTCCTCTTACTTTTACCAGTCATTCCATTCACATTCAGTGCCATCACCCTCAATCGCTTTTCTCTTTTAACCCTCGGCATAACTGGTAGACCCCAGGACTGCTTTTTAGTCTTTTGCACCTCACCCTTGACAGGTCACTGGCAGAGGGCAAATACAGTGCAGCGTTCCTAGAGGCAGCAAGGCTTAAAAAAAAAAAAAAAAAAAAAAAAAAAAAAAAAAAAAGGGGGGGGGGGGGTTGTGTCTAAATTTAAAAGTATTGCCCAGATGTAGTCAAGTAACCCCTCCCCCTTTAGTTCCATGCCTAAGGAGTGTAATAAAAAGGTCACCACATGAAGGCGGGGTGAAACTTGGATACTCTAGTAAAACTAGAGTATCCCCTCGAGGTACTGAAACTTAATAACTTTTCCCAATTTCAAGCTTCTTTAGAGTTTTTACAGTTGCAGCACTTCCCACCTCATTGGTTACACTACTGCCACTACTTCATTAGTTCAGACCTGTAACCATCATTTGCGTGTGATCCGCTGTTGTGTCTCATAATAAATGCCCCTCTGTGCATATAATGAAATCTCATCCCTTTATAAAAGTGATGCAAAGTGTTGTCATAAAAGTGGGTGTTGTTAGAGTTCATGATTTTCAGGTTCACAATAAAACACCACATTTTTTCAACCCTGCATCATGTCGTGCTACATGTACATGGCCAGTATCTGGTCGTTGCTTTGGATGATGTTGAACTTAATGATACCTAAGTATGGTGCGAATCAAACTGACTATGAAACTGATGACCTGAGTCTGAAGGAGGTGACCATATGCCCAAGTCAGTCTTACGGGCTTTTTGGTCATTCTGCCCAGAGTCGCAGGGATATTTCAGGCACCCTGCATCATGTCTTTTCCCCTGCTTCCTCTCCTCCCCAGCCAATTAGTGCACAGCAACTGCAACAAGTGCAACCATCTACTCCTCACCACACCATCACTGCTGCCCACCCTAGAGAACCCTGTGGTGATGAGATACCATGCCTAGGCTTGGATCACATGAGTGGACCTAACTTGTCCCTATACCTGCCAGTCTCAACCATGCCACACTCAGCAATTACCTCCACTACAACGTCACCCATTTATGTAGGATCCCAGTCTATGCATCCAGGAATAACAACTCCACTTGGTACAACTTCAACTCAATGTGGTACAATATCACCTCAGCCTGCAGCATGTTGATGTCATGGAAGACCAAAGGCTAGCCTGAAATCAAGGGCAAGGCAGTTGGGATGAAGTAAGGGAGGCAGGGGAAGAAGTCCATAACCACAACCTCAAACAAGTCCTGCTAAATGGAAGTCTGGCCTTCATTCCAAAACACCAGCCATTCATCTGGACCCCAGGAATATATGTGCCAGTGCCCACAACTTCACTGCGATTTTTTCAACTTGGAGACCAAGAAACACACCGACCTGCTCGCTGCAGATGAAAACATACCGTAGGTGTTGTGCAGTGAATCTGAGATGGCCAAGTTCCTGGGGCTGCTGTTTTGGATGGGAATAGTCACTGTACCATCATTGCAACACTATTGGTCGATGGATACACAATACAGACATCCAACATTCCCTGAGATGATGAGTGACAAGAGATAGAAGTCTATACTTTGCTGCTACCACATTAACAACAGCAAGGCTGTGCCTCTGGACAACAAAGATCATCTCATAAAAGTGAGCATAATTATGGAGTATATCATTACTATATTCAGGAGCATCTACACATCTACATAAAATCTGCCACTCGATGAGGGAAGCATGGTGTGGTGTAGCCACTTGTTCCTCAGTGTTTACAACTTGCACATGCTAAACAAGTATGACATCAAGATATATATGTTGGCTGAATGAGGGTCAGGTTACCCTTAAATTTCTGTAGTGTACTGCTACATATACAAGACAATGCATGACATGGTATATGACCACATGAGTAAATTTCATGAGTTCACTTCATAAATTTTTTTTTCTGGTTTTAAGTGAAACAGCACCCAATTTTATATGGAATGTAGTTGGTTTCATAAAAGAAAAATTAATTGGCTGCCAAAAAATCTATTCAAAGAAAAAATAATACAGCAAGGCCTTTCCTTGCTAAAAAGTCTCAACTAGCCCTGGTGAATACCTGGTGAAATCCTTGGGGGTCTTGTACCCTCACAGCCTGGGCTGAGCCCAGGCTGACAGGTCGAGTCGATGGTAAACCAAGATATTGGAAGCCACAGCCCTCAGGCCCACATAATACCTACAGCCTGGCTGGTCTGGTATACTTTGTAGGTACTTGTCCAGTGCACTCTTAAACTTCTCTACTCTGCATCTGATACTGCTTCTGATGACAGCAGGCAACGTGTTGAGGCATCCTCTGTCCCAGATGTTTAATGTGTTGTCTCATTTTGTGCATATCGCACCATTGGATTTTGAAATGGTACAAAGTCTTCCATGCCTGTTGTGCTAGTAGGATGTTCTTTCTGACTGTAAGGTGGGAACCATGCTTTCTAGGATTATACAGGAATGGATGATGATATACCTCTCCTACCTGTATACCTCTCCTACCTGCATTCCAAAAGTGTATAGCTCCAGATATTTCAGCCATTCCCTTTAATCTAGTTCCTTTACCACATTGTTAAAGATTGTGAAAGACCTGTAGGTAGTAGTTGGTAGGCAGCTTATGACAAAGGGAGGTATATTACCAGTACTACTACCTGGGTATTGGGAAGGTTAGTGGCAGCTACATTGTGAGCCAGCACTTCTGAGGTTGGCAAGTTGCACTTCTCCGACCCCTGTAGCTGTCTTTTTTTTCTGCCTCTCCCACATGTGGTCTACTGGCATTCTGTCTACAAACATAAAATCTCCCTTTGTTACACATAACACTTGACAACACTTAATTCACAACTCATTTGCCATAACTCTAGATTTTCCTGCAGTAAGCACTATATGTTAACCCTGCCTTTTAGCAAAATGGTAGAAGCAATACACAAAAGAAGTATGTAGGAACATACAAGCATGAGTATTAGGCAGAAGCAATAGGTAGGAGCATTAAGCAGGAGCATCAGGAAGAAGTAGTCAGTAACTCTTGATTTTCCTGCGGTAAGCACTATGCACTAGCCCCGCCTTCTGGCAAAATGGTAGGAGCAACATATAGAAGAAGTGAGTTGAAACATTTAGGCAGGAGCATTAAAGTAGAAGTAGGGAGGTAGCATTTGAAAAAGTAGTCAGTAGAAACATTAGATAGGAGCCTCTGCAAACACTGTACTAGAGTTGCCCTCTGCTGGTGGTCTCTTAAGGGTGAGCCACTAAAGGCTATGAAACAGCAATGGAGTTCACTAGTTATGGAGACTCTATTGCCACAGCCAACCCTTTGAGGCAGTTCCAGGAAGGAACAGGCATCAGAGGTATAGACAGATACATAGCGAAAGATCTCTAAACACTTTCTAATTCCTCAATTTCATCCACCTTACAGGACGATATCAAAATGCAGCAATATTCAATTCACGAAAGAATTAATACCTTTAGTAATATCATCATCAGTTTTTCTTCCCTTGTCTTGAAGGTCTGCAGGATCCAGCCTGCTATCTTTTTGCTTGAGGCAACCATTGTTCTGTTGTGTTCGCTGAAGGTTAGGTCATTAGGCATTATTACTTTGAGGTCTTTTACATTATTCAACTGGTTGATGATAGCCCATGTGTCTGTCCAGTATTCTGTATTGTTTGTGATTTCATTTTTGCTATACCATAAGAGTTGAAACTTTTCTCCACAGAAAAGCATGTTGTTTTTAGCTGCCCAGTAAAAAACTTCATATAAGTCTGTAATTTTCATATTCATTCTTGTATCAACCGCAAAAGATATGAAACTGTGGCTCATGTTTATGTCAATATCATATATAAGAATGAGGAACAGAAGGGGTGCAAGTACCGTTCCAAGGGGGACTGAGCATTTTATCATGAAAGCAATGATGAGTGCGTGGTTCACAATTACGTGCTGTGATCTGTTGGTTAAAAAGTTGTAAATCTCTCTCCCAGTTTTTCTGGTTTTCTGTGCACTGGAGGGGATAATGTTGCTGGCAGTGTGTAAGGGTGATAATGCAATCTTTCTGATCATCATGATTCAGAACATTTAAAAACTGCTCCCACTCCTCAAAAAGGAAAAAAGTCACAAAAGAATGGAGAAATATTCTTAGCCTTAGCCATCATGATTCTTATTCAGTGTCTGACAACAGAATGAAACTTCTCCACATACATACTATCACTGAGACTTACTGATCTAATTTTGAAACATATTCTTGCCTTGTTGCCATAAAAGTTGGTTCGGCTAACCTCAAGGGTAGACCAACTTGATTGTTACTTCACTATGAGTCATCAAATCTGACAAACTTATTAAAGAACTATTCAAAGAACTTTTATCAAATAGGTAGTCTCAGCAAATAAAGAAGATTTGCTTGCTTCAATTTACCACCAATTAAAATGCATTAAAATATGGGTTTACAGCAATACACTGGGCTCTTTAAGGTTAACCTAATCAATAATTCAGAGTGCCTGAATGGTGCAAACCTGAGAATGCTTTAACTCAAAAGTCATAATGATGGAGTTCAAAAATTTCCATATTAGAGAAGCCCAAACTGAAAAAAGTCATTTAAATAAGTAAATGAAAAAAATGGTATGATCTCATTATCAATCTTCAGCCTGCAACACAATGAAAGTACCTTATCTGAACAAAGTCAAGCCACAAATAGATTACTGGCATTACATCATTTTCACTTACCTGTAACAATCTGCTCCTCTGGGCTTTTAAGTTCATTCTTCTTGAAAACAAAATCTCCAAGAGCTCTTGACAAAGCTAAATTACCATTGACTCTGTTTAATTCTACCCATCCACCAGCTGCTGTGATTCTCCGTTGTTCAGATGCCAGACTTGGTTTGTGGTCATTACTTAACTCTTCAACACGCCCTCCCACACTCGCTATCGCTCGGGAATCTCCAACATTGCCCTAAATTAAGAAATTGAATATAAAACTCATTAAGCAAATACATTCATATATATATTTTCACTCTGAATAAAGATAATCCAATTGTTTATATGCATAATACATAGAGAGGTTTTTAGAAAGCAGGAAATAATATGAGTGACAAAAGGGTGGTGAAACTAAGTGAGCTTGGAAATCAGACTAGTGAAAAGAAATACCAAGAGAGATTAGGCGTAGAATGGCAAAAGGAGTGAGTAGATGAAGCAGGGCCAGTGGATGAGAAATGGGAAGGGAAGTGGATGAGGAATGGGAGATGCTCAGAGAAGCAGTTCTGGCATGTGCGAGAAAAGTGTGTAGTTTGCGGAAGGTGGGAAGTGGGTTGGTGAGATAGGGTTGTGAGTGGTGGGATGACGAAGTAAAGTTGCTACAGGTGTATGGACAGTATTTATAAGGAAGGAGTGGAAATGAGAGGGAGATGTACAAGAGAATACAGTGGGAGGTCAAGAGGATGGTGCAGGGGTTGTAAAAAAAATGGCAAATAAAAGTTGGGGTGAGTGAGTATCAGTAAATGTCAAAGAGAATAAGACACTTTGAAAGGAGGTTAACAGTGTGAGAAAAATAAGAGAACAAAAGGAAACATCGATGAAGAATACAAGTAAGAGAGTGGTAACATGTAGTGATGAAGTGAGCATTTTGAAGGACTGCTAAATCTGTTTGATGATATGGTGGCAGATTTAGGGTTTTTGGGGTTATGGAGGTATGTGAAGGGATAGAGTCATTGAAAGAGGTTTAGTGTAGAGAGAAAAGGAGGTGAAAGCCTTGTGTAAGATGAAATATGGCAAGGTATCTGAGGTGCATGGTATTGCAAATGATTTTCTTAAGAAAGGAGGTGACTGTACTGCTGACTGATTAGTTAGTATGGATCATGGTGAGATGCCTGAGGACTGGAAGAATGCATATCTTATGGAGATACCTCGTGGGGTCTGCGGGGTTTTCACCCCCAGAGCCATTGTATAGAGGGAAGGGGAAGAAAGGTGAGTGTTCAAACTACAGAGGGATACAGTTACTGAGTGTACCTAGTAAGATGCATGGGAGAGTAGTGAGAATGGGAAAGAACAGTGCAGTTTCAGAAGTGGTAGAGGACATGTGGATCAATTTGCTTTAAAGAATGAGTATAAGAAATACTTGGAGAAAAAGCAAGATTTGTATCTGGCATTTATAGATCTGCAGAAAGCATATGAGAGGGCTGATAGAAATGCCTTGTTGAAGGTCTTATGAATAAATGGTGAAGGAGGAGAGCTACCTGAAGAAATGAAAAGATTTTACAAAGGCTGTAAGACATGTATGTAGGAAGAGAGGGAGGCAGGTTGTTCCAGGTGAAGGTGGGTCTACAACAGGGTGTGTGACGTCAACATGGCTGCTTCATTTGTTTATGGATGGGGTGGCGAGAGAAGTAAATGAATGGGTCTTGGAAAGACGGATGAGTATGCAGCGTGCAGTGGGTGTGGGGGAATGGGAAGTGAGAAACTGCAGAAGTTAGAGATTGAGTTTGGGAGAGTGTCTGAAAGTAGGAACCTGAAAGTAAAAGTTAGTAAAAGCAAGGTTATTAGGGCGATAGGGGCATGAAAGGGGTAGCCGTGGGGTCCAAGCCGGTTGTAGTGTGAGTTTGAATTGGGTACACAAGTTGGGCAGGTGACTTGCTGCTGGAGGTACCCCAGGTGCTGCAGTTGTCTGGTTCGGTGCCTGGAGGGTCTGGAAGAGCAACATGAACTCTTGCCTTTCTTGGCGTCGTCGCTCCTCAGCTTGCAACTCTGTAGCAAGTCTGGTCTCTTCAAAATACTGGATTATGTGGAAGAGATCGGTGCTTGGAGGTTGCTAAATGGTAGAGTGAGCAGAGAGCGGAGGTGGCCCGGGTGAATGTGGTGCCTGTGGGATGCGTTGGCACGCTGTCGGTGGGAGGCTTGTGGGGTTGTCATACTCAGTGCACGGGTCCTGGGCTTGTGGGGTGTCGTAGGACTTGTCATGAAACGGCAAGTTATCCTTGATGTCGGTGTTCGAGGTATAACCAACTTGGGAATGGAAAACTGCAGGAGAACAAAAGTGTTTTTACAGTGCAGTCAGTGTTGACGAGAGGGTGGAAATGTCTGTGTGTCTGTATGTGTCTCTGAGGGCTGATAGGAGGCGGGGCTAGTTGAGTAGGTGGAGCTAGATGGGTGAGGCTATAGCACTCCAGTCTCCCGGTAGATGTGTTGACAGGAGGATGTGTCACTGCAAGCTCCACACTGGCTGGGAGGGAGAGGGGCCCTCAGGGTGGCAAATGCGGCCCAACCCATAGCAAAGAGCTGCACCATCGGGACACACACAAAAGAGCACTGCAATGGACACTGCACTGCACACACTGCATTGAGTCATAAATAACAAATCTGACTGCCTATGTTGCACTGTAACACGGAATCACGGGGGCTGGAGAGGCGATGGTGTCGTTGGGTCCAACTGGCGTCAAACCACTGTTTTAACCTAGTGTGCGAACTCACTGTGCCATGTTGACAGGGAACTCACTGTATCCTGTGATTTCACCGTGTCACTTGAAGGCTAATGATAAATAAGGTTCGCACACACACTAGGTTTATTGAGAGTACAGATGGCTTGAAGGAACACAGGCTATGCGTCCATCCACCAATGAGATTACAAGGCGACTGACTATAATACTGACTAAATAATAGTAACGCCACAAGATAATGACAAAATAATAGTGACGCCACTCGTGACAAGAGGGCTGCACTGCACTTGGGCTCGCACGCATAGCCATGCATATGTGTCTGTTCACATATCCAAATATCGCATCTTTCAATGCATATGGAACAGGTCTAGCCTTAGCATATATGGGTGTAACAACTTTGTCAATGGTGATATGAGCCTCAAAACCCTTTGTACCATACTGTCCCTTTTCAAATATCACCTTATAATGTTCAAGCAATTCTTCAAGACCTGGAACACTGTTACACACTTTAACACTAAATATCTCCATCTAATCCATCTTAAACTTACAAAAGCAGTTCTTACCTAACAAAGTTGGTCTATCCACATAACTAGCTACAATTAATGGCAACTTCAAATTCTGATTTTTGTCCTTTACCTCACACTCTAGTTTCCGTGTTCAAAATCTCTCCAGTGTAAGTTCTCAACCTAACACTTGAGTCTTCTAAAGGCACATGTGCAAATAACCTCTCATGCATATCATTACTCATTATAGAGAAATCAGCTGCAGTGTCTACTTTCACGGTTAATGGTGTATCATTAACACACAAGTCCACATTATACTTATGTCCAACTTTTCCTTCATGACTTGTGAAAATATCAAACACATGGGCACTCTCATCATTATCAGATTCAATATTACTAACATTCTCTTTAATACTGTTTTCCATTTGCTTAGCATCTTCAGTGACACTTACTTTACCTTTACCACTTCTGGCAAGGGCTGTACAGGCAGAAGCAATATGTCTGCTACGTTGGCAATTGTAACATCTTGAAATTTTGAACTTACAATTAAAGCTTTCATGTTTCCCTAGGCATCTCTTACATTTCAAATCAGCATGAGCTCCTTGTTCTGTGGCACTATTCTTCCTTCTAGCTACAGTAACTTTACACAATGAGCCACTACTGCCTACTGATTCACTGCTGGTATTTGGAACAAATTCTCTGGTGTTTTTCTCTGCTAGTTCCATGCTCATAGCTATCTGACATGCCTTATCAAAAGTTAAATCAGAAGCGTTCGTCAACTTAATTCTGTATTTTTTCAGAATTCAGACCTATCACAAACCTGTCTCTTAGAGCTCAGTTCAAGAACTGTCCAAAATTATAGTGAAAAGATTACTTCTTCCAAGCAACTATATAATCACTAACTGATTCATCTTTCCCTCTGTCTTTTGTGCTAAATCTGTAACTTTCGGCAATCTCAAGTGGAGCAGAAAGAAAATGCTGCTTCAGAGTCTTGGTAATCTGCTTCTGTGTAGCGTCTTTGGGTTTGGCTGGAACAAGAAAATTGACCAGAGTGGAGTAAACATTAGCTCCTACCTCAGTCAAAAAGATTGCTTTCCTTTTCTCTTCGAGGGCCTTTTTCTTCTGAGCATCACCTCCATCATCCATTAATTCATTTGCCTCAAAGAAGAGGTCCATTCTCTCACAATATGATGTGAAGTTCTCCCTGTCTGCATAGTACTCCCACACTTGTCTGATGTATCCACTGACGCCAGCCATTGCTGTCCTATTCACTATAGTTCTTCAAATTCAGAGAGGCCTTCCCTTCAGTGGTCGCTATCCTCTCTTCAAGGATTTTACCAGCACCTTGTAAATCCCATCCTCGTTGCCAGCGTGATATACTGAATGGAACAAGGGGAAGCCACACACAGACTCTAGCTCAAGTGGTTTATTTGTATGCGCTAGTACCACAAGCCTAATGCATTATGATTATACAGGCTTAAACATATTATAACTCTGGTAAGAATTACATAACCAATAATGTATATATACAAATAAATAATGGCAGTATATAAAGATACAAATATATAACACCTTATTTCTCATACCTACACTTCCACACATTCCTTTTTTCACCTCCTTCCAGGAAATTTCTTATTTTCCCAAAACTTTCTCCCAAAATCTTTATCTACTCTTTCTTTGCTTTCCTCTATCATCTTAACATTCCACTTACACACTTATATTCTTCACTTCTTTGATGAAATTCCACTGGTATCTTCCTTTCGAGCAATCTACCATACGCCTTTTTTGTCTCTTCTACATCATTTCTAGTCTCATCCATTCACCATGCATTTTCCCTTTTATTCTTATATATCACAGCCTTGAATCAAACCACTACTTCAACAAACTTTCCTCTATCATCTTCTTAACATTCCACTTACACACTTATATTCTTCACTTCTTTGATGAAATTCCACTGGTATCTTCCTTTCGAGCAATC
>JAYMFT010215277.1:0-11445 GCA_038088735.1 Panulirus argus
CTACATAAGAGAAATGAATCTAAAATGCGTAGTCAGGCCGGGCAAGCCGAGCTCCACATTCATTTCAATTGGCACACGACTTCTCGTGCGTCTCTCACATTACTAAACTCGGTCAAAGCCATGAACGACAACACAGAATTTTTTATGGATATTACTAAAACTATATTTTTTTTCTAATTATTGCACCAGTGTGTGTAATTTCAGTAATTCTATTCCTTTCACTGCAACACAGTAAAATGAGACGTGTAGAATAAATAAATATATATATATATATATATATATATATATATATATATATATATATATATATACACTGAACAATACGGCAGATCTCAAAATTACTGTCTATTTCTGTTTAGTTTTCCAGGCCGAGACAGACCAAGCGGTGCTGACGCAGAGGTCGACTGACCACCTCACACAACCATCAAAAGCCGATCTTCAGTCCTCAGTCAAAGAACTGACTGCATCAGTGTGGGCCCCAGGAGACGACCCCCGCCCTCAAGAAAGCCCTATCGTACCAGATGACAACCGTCAGCACACCTCCAGCTGGCAGCAGAGGTCTCGGCTGCTTACCTCGAAAGACCTGACCTCCGGAAGCGTTGCCGAGGCCAAAGTGCGTCGTCACTTGTCGGGTACGTCAGAAAAAAGAAGATGCGAGTGAAAAATATATAAATGCGCTTGTGTCAGACGAGTATGACGAACGCTCGAGGAGGAGAAAAGAAGTAAGGGTAATAAGAGATGATGTGGTGGATGCAGCAGCTACTGAGACACTCGGGAGACTTGCCCTTGGCACCTTACGAACAGAGACGGTATCAGCGCCAGAAGACCACATGTGTAAAACCCATACTTAAAGTCACTACACCAACATAAAACATACATTTAAACCCCCACCCCCACCCCCCCAGACGTGCTGTCACTATACTCGCATACAATACACACACAGAACCAAGACGCATATCACTATACCCACATACAGAATACACACAAGGAGCCAGAGACTCCTTTATACCAAACTAATGAGTACGTTAACGAGGACAGGAGAAACAAGGCCTATCACACCATCTGTAGACCGCCCCACACACACACACACTCACGAAAGGGTACAGATTTTTAAATTTTATCCTTTGTTTCGAAGGGAACCACAGGTGAATGTGGTGCCTTACTAATTCTCGTAGCTGAACATGGTTATTCGTAGAGCCTAACTGAGGAGTGTTCATGTTCGGAGAGGAAAGCACTTAGAACATGGGATTTCACACAGCCAGTCAGGTGTTGCCGGGTGTTCATATAACGATGGAAACTACTATCGGCTGTTCGTGATACCAATATGTAAAGCTGGCGGTCTGTAGAGGTAAAAAAAGAAATGTGTTTTTGTTGTCGCCTTCGTAGAGAACCTGACACGCCTGATTCCCGCTCCTCCTGGTCTGGTTCCACTGTGCTGACCCTGGAGTCGCCAGCCCTGTGTTTTGACGACTTCAAATTGTTATTTCTCTCCTCTCGTTATGGGGTTAGGTAAGGCCTGCACGCAAGACTTCCTGTACCTACCCTGCGCCTCTCTTTGTTCAACCCTCAACTTCTGCTTCCTTGGGTACGCACTAAAGATTTTCTTTTGTAGGTTTATATCAGAAGTTACGTTTGTTTGATCTCTTCAGCATGTTTTATTTTTTGGTTTGTCTGTGCTCTGAATAAATGGACACACTTCATAAGCGATTTTATTGGGGTACGGTAAAGACTCGGTTTGTTTCTCTCGATATTGTTCGTTTGAGACTTCTTCATGATTTTTCTAAGCAGAATTACCGTAGTATCTGTGAGCAGCAGTACCGCTCGGTCCTTGCATATGTTTACAACGACAGTTTGACATCAAAATCTTTTTTTTCCTTCCGCGTCGAGGAAACTCTGCCACCACACTCTGAAGCAGCGAATCCCACTCGAGCCAGCGCGATACACCGGCAGGAGCTTAAAACCACAGAGGAGAGACGTGTATCATGATGCCGCCCGTTGAGAGGCGCCAGGGGCGCCGGTACCAGGTGAGAGGAGAGTACAGGAGGAAATTATTTTTCATAGTATCGTAATCGATTTGAAAAATATAGAACGCCTTCGATTTATAATGAATTATTAGACAAGGGGAAAAGGGGCTGTTCTGCTCGAGAAAATTTATGTAGCGACCTGACTAGGTCGTACGGGTCTCTTACAGTCTCAGTAAGTCTGGTTACTGAATGACGAAAATATAAGACCTGAAATGTCTGAATATGGCATTAGAATTGCCATGTGCTCCTCTAGATTTTGACTTTTATTACCTAAAGTTTTTCTGTGCCAGAGTTTATAGATACTATATAATTGTACCGTCTTTAGAACGTATGATACTTATAAACATATAATGCTTAAATTCTTTATAACAAAAAATTATAGATCTAGAAATGGCATTCGTAGGCACGAAAATGCCTAAAATAGGTCAAAATTCGGACCTTACAATAAGTGTGCACAACTTGTCGGCCAATGAATGTCTTGAACATTTACGAAGGTGACAGAGACGGTGACCTGACCAGCCGAGTTGAGTTGATGGGACCAGGAGACACAACTTCTGCTGCCCACTAAATGCTAGGACCGTTTTGTTCAAAGGTCCCCTCTATACTAGCGCCTCAAAGTTGTTAGTTCCCACAAGAGTAGTTTGCCTTTGTTTGTAGTCTGATTGATACTCTCGGTGAACTAGTATTACCATGTATATACTTATGAACATTTGTTTGAAATAGAAAACTGCCAGACTGGAGAAAACCCTGACACACTATATCGAGTCCTGCAGCCAACACTACTGGCTGGATCTTATAATGTGCTGCGAATATAGGAAGATGGTGTTTCCAGCATTGTTTTAGCTGCTGCTGTGACAGTTTCATTTCCATCATTTACGTGGCCGGTCTACAAAGTGTCATTGTCAACAGCGTGAGAAACGATGATTTTCCCTACCTCACCTTTGACTAGACCCGGACTGGACTTTGCAGTGAACCGCCATTCTGTTCGGACCTTGAGGAAATAAACGCAAGATTTATGACTAAGATATCGACTGGTGGAAGAATTTTATATATCCAGGTGTGTGTGTGTGTGTGTGTGAGAGGGTGTGAGAGGATTGTGATGGTAGGTGGTGAGGGCACGACCCTGTGCCTGGGAGTGTCGTGGACGCTGCGCAGAAGCTGTCATCATAGCTCCTCCGCGGCTCATCAGGATGCATCGCGCGTCCGTTAGACCCGTGTCACAGAGACTCCGAATGAGCCGAGATTAACAGCCTGAACAACGGACTATTTACACTTCATTTGGGTTCTCAGTCGACTACTTCAACAGGACGCGAAAAGACCCTTGTCGTGGGAGTTTATATAGAAAGAATATAAGAAGGAATTTGAGAAATGTAAACAGGAGGAGACAGGTGGAGCGGTGGGTGCATTCGGCGCCAGAGAGCCGTGTTCCGCCACGGTTGAAAGACGCTCGAGAGACGCGTGGCGATACATGCAAGCAGAGGAACAGCCAACCGTGTGTCTGAGTGTGTGTGTGTGTGTGTGTGTGTGTGTCGGGACTAGCTCATGAGTGCCCCGCTGGGAGCTGTAGGATCTACCTGCCGAGCAAATTAGCCACCCTAAACCCCCTCGACGCAAAGAGAACGGACGACCGCCCGGCGGTTCCCTAAGAAGGGGAGGCAGGCTGCCGGCGGTAAAGACTCCTTGGCTAATGAAATACATTATTTCCTCGCGCGGTGTTCATCTCTCCTCGTGGAACAATATGCCTAGCGTGATGATTTATTTCGCGTCTGGGTCAATTACGAAGGGTGGTTTAGAGGGGCCTAAATATTTATTGATGGTTAATGTCTCGCGCGGCCCGTCCGTCCTCCAAGGTTCTCCTCCGACGCCACAATATAGTTCTCATTTTCTTTCTTTTTGCTCGTAGAGATAATTGATGGCCAGCTGAAGATAAATGTGTACATACTGAGAGTGAATTATGGGGTATTTCGAAGTGGGTAGAAGAATGTGTGTGAAAAGCGATGTGTACTGAATAAGAACAGAGATAGAGAAGAGGAGAGAGAGAGAGAGAAAAAAAAAGCAAACTTATGAACCGCAGTGAACACTCTTAAGGAAGAGAGGTTTGAGCACTGATCTGGTGGGGTGAGGAATCGCCAGAGTGCAGCTTTGGTCATGAAGGAGAAGCACGAGTTATAACGATGGCGAGAGGAACGTCAAACACCGCTGAGATTTTTGGGGGAAGCATGTGAGGTGGATGAGGTAGGTGGTGGAGGAGATGCACCAAATGAGAGGCAGCTTTTGAATGGGTTAACTCCTTGAGCATGACTCTACGATCCTCGACCACGACAGTGTGACCCTTGAGCATGAAGATACGATCCTCGAACACTGAGGAACGACCCTCGAACACAGTGCTACGACCTAGACCGCGAAGGTACAGTCCTTGAGCGTGATGGCCTGGTTACCTCGCCATGCCCAAGTATCTATCGTATGAAAGCGCTCGTGCATCAGGTGGCGGGTATAATCATTATTAAGCCTTGTGAAGGTAAAGGGAGCGAAAATGAATGCATCGATTTTATGGAATGATCTTGACAGCATAATTGGTAAGGTGGAGGGTAAAATTGATTGATTGCGTGAAATCTATCACTTAACCCTTTCTAGGTGAGGCCTAAGGGTTATGGAGAAAGCGTTGGAGACAAACATGAAAAAAGGATGTGGCATATGTGGTTTTATAAGATACGTTAAGTTTTGAGAGTAGTAAAGGACTTACGGGAGTTTGAATTCCTCTCGATCCATTGTTCCTTTACTGACACAACTCGAAACTAAGTATGTTTATATACAACACGTAGATTTTTTGATGAAATAGTCATACGACAAAACTGATGCATGCTGTCAAGAGCTGTTGTAATGCACGTAGTGCTGGTGTGACAGTTGCTGCTGGTATAAGCTGGCGGTTTGAAATCAGTCTGGGGTTATGCAATGTCGCCAACCTCTTTTTAATGTTTCTTTTATGGATGGGCTATCACGTGCGGTGGGGGTGAAATGGGATAATTGTGGGACGCGGCTGAACCGTCATAGATCTGAATGGAGCTACCGCCGTTGTTTAATGCCGAGGGTGGTCGTTGTGAATGAGAAGGGGAACTGAGACGATGGTTTAAGCGGCGTTGATGAGATCTGTGGAGGAAAGGGTGATGTTGAAGGTAATTGCCAGCGAGACACATGGCTCTCTAATGTAAGAGAGGTGAGTAAGTCTCTCTGTACACTCCTGGTGCCTGTGACCCATCAGAACCTTTTATTCCTTCTGATCTGACCCACAGCATTAACGTTCTCCGAACATATTGTCACTCAGACCTATCTGAAACATTTGAACTTTCTGGTTTCTTCCATAATATTGACGTTCTCATGAATGAGAGGGAAAGGAAAGTTGCCAGCCTCCTTTTATACTCTAGTATATAATAGGCTTCTTTTATGTATTTGAGATTTTAAAGTTTAACGGTCTACATGGCAGCAGGTGCTGGGGATTTCGCTTAGAGCTGTACACAAACCTTTTACAGAGGAATTCGTATTAATGGGAAGGTCTTACCACGTAAAGCTCACTTACATTTAAAAAGAAATGCCAATTTTCACTCTCTCGTCTGGAATCCAACGAAAAAAGAGAGAGAGAGAAAAAAAAAAAGGGGTTCCCTGCGGTACTAGTGATTTTCTTAAGGTTCAGACAGCACCCCAACCCTGCGGCGACCCCAGCAGGTAACACTAGAGGCTGGGTTCCTCGCCCCGGATATGGTGGCCAGGAATGGCTCCTGACGCTGACGACGGGGGAAAAAAATGCTATGAATAACTGTTGACAAAGAGATCTGATACCCTAGTGATGGTATGGCGGCCATGGTGTAGGGCTGTGGTCGAGGTCTGTAGCGGAGGGCTTTGGTCGAGGGTTATAGTAGAGGGCTTTGGTGGAGGGAATACCGAGAAGGGCTGTGGTGGAGGGCTGTGGTGGAGGCTCATGGTGGAAGGTAGGTACACAGGTCGATATTGACTCCTTTGGACCGGGAAATTAACATATTTTGGGTATCTCTCACAAAACACTTAATGAATAATTAAAGTCAACTATATCATAAGGATTTACAGTGTAGGATAAAGTGTGTTATAGGGAGGAGCTGCAGTCAGGGATGATTTGTGAAGCGGACGATAGGTGGGAGGTGTAGTAGTACACAGATCTCTAGTACAGAGCCAGTGGAGCGTGAGGTGTACTGGTGTCAGGAGAGAGCGATACCCTTGTCTCTCTCAGTACCCGCCGTAATGTTTGTCTTGCAGTATATCATCAGCCATAATGTGGGCCTCGGCAATCTACTAGCGTTGTTCGCTATATTTATTCATATATATCCCCAGGACCCCTTTTATGGGGCTCCTGCAGCTGCGAAGCTGCGCTACAATTAAGCGCAAGAGAATGATGGGTTCCTTTGGAGTAAGAATTTAGTCAATTATAGATTTGCTCTAAGGTGATTTTTCGCTCATAGTGTAACCACAAGCAGGAAGATTCCGGTATAGCTTATATGTATGTATATATATATAGTTTAAAATGTGCGTGTTTATGAACTGATACGCCGGATGACGGCCAACACAGCTTTTCTTCCTCCCTTTGGGGTTGGACGATGAATGGATACCTGCCTGAGGTAGGATCTGCGATAGGTGTTTTGCCATAAAGGTAATAATGATGATAATGATAATAATGATGATGATAATGATAATGATAATAGCATCAGGAAGCCAAGAAAAGGGTAATGGTGCAGCAGCTCACAAGGTTTCAGGCGTATTTGGAGAGGAAGGTCCATGGCACAATGCTGGGCTTGACGAGAGAGCAGTTGAAGGAGGAAGGAGGGAGCGGACGGGACCCGGCACAACCCCGGCCAGCAACGCGACACTCCCACAAAGCCCCATATAGCCCTGCCAGCCACACATCACTAAAAAAAAAAGAAATTCTCTCCACTTTAGCAGCGACGCTCAGGTTCCGTCTAATGCTACGGGACGGTATCGCACCCGAGATGATTTCTCCTTAGGAGTACCTGAATCTTAAGAACTATTTCCACGTCCACCTACGGTATGAAAACACATTTGGAAATGAGTGATCATTGGCTGAGCGATAATTGATCAGTAATCCCATTAAGGAATCCATTTTGGTCTCACTATGGTCAAATGAAACACTGGTGGCAACATTGGCTACGCTCATTAGCCACAGATTTTGTACGAGATCGCGCTTATCACTTGAGTGGCCAGTGGAGAACCTATTGAAGTGGTTTCTGACTCCCTGTCGGCGGGTCTGACTCCCTGATGGTGGTGATGTTTTGTCTCGAGGGAGGAGGAGGAGGATATGTATGACGGCCATGTTTGTTTCTTGTCCCTGTGTTTGTGAAGACGAGGTGTGTGTGTGTGTGTGTGTGTGTGTGTGTGTGTGTGTGTGTGTGTGCGTGTGTACCCTGTATCTGATTCAGTGTCTGGCTCACTGCAGCATGGAAGCGAGGATTAGCGACCTGCTGGGTGTATAGTGCGGTACAGATGACGATGCTGATAAGGTCGTCTTTCCGACGGCGCGTGATTCACAGAAGTCTGTGAATGATGATATTTATAGTACTTATGACGGAGGTTGCGATGGTCATATGACGACGCTGAATAGCCTCCTGACAAGGCTAACTGGGGCAATTGTGTTTATTCATTATTATATTCAGGCTGTCTTTTCATTTATTAGTTTCCTCTACTTTGATCCTCGTCTTTTTCTGCTTCTTCCTTCCCCTCGCTCTTTTTTTTTTTTCCTCATTGTGTTCGCGTAATCTGGTTGAGAGGGCCACCAGGGTGTGCTGAGATGGACTGGGCATATGGAGAGGATGAGTGAGGAGAGGTTGAAAAAGGGGATTTACGTGTTTGGAAGTGGAGGGAGCAAGGCGGAGGGGATGATCGAGGAGGAGATAAGGAAGAGCAGTAGATAAGATTTTGAGATGTCGGAGCCTGAATATTCAGGAGGTCGAGAGGCGTGTAAAGGGATGAAAAGAATTAGAACATTGTGTCATAAGGGGGTAATGTCGCGCTTATACACGTATTGTCTGAAACGGGTTTATCACGGAGTGGTCTGTGGGGCTTAGCTGTGGATGATGGGCTCTGGTTTCGCTGCTGTATACATAACAGTTACATACTGGACTTGAGCATAGGAGGCCGTTGTAAGCCTGTTTCTGATAATGATTTTATTATTATCATTATTATTATTGTTATTATTATCATTAGTAGTATTCTAATTATCATTATTATAATTATTAATCTCTCGAGATACATACGGAGCGTACATTACTGTTACATATCACATTTCTTCCACTATCTTTTCCTGTCTCTCTTTGTCTCTCTCTGTCTCTGTCTCTCTCTCTGTCTCTGTCTGTCTGTCTCTCTCTCTGTGTGCTCAGCTGTAACACTTATATAATCATTCTTCAGTCTCCTCTTTCTCATTCCTCGCTTTTTGTGGCGCAGGTCCCCCCCTTCTCCTTCACCAGCATCATCACCTCTTCTGTTTTTTCCTCATCTCGGAGGCTTATGTTTTGTTTAGGTTCCCTCTGATATGCCTGCGGTGTATCCTGCCACTTGGTAAGGTGTTCTTATATGTTACGTATTTCTTTTTTTCCCCTTATAACTCCATTCCTTCTGAGTAACCAATATAATATGCTTCACATGAGGTTTCTAAATGTACCTGCACAGCCAGGTATTACCTTAATGCTGAACACCTCTCCATATTGTGGATGGGGTCCCCGTTCTCTTGTGAAAAGATTTTGAAGTCTGAAAAATCTGGATGTGTATTTTTATAACGAGTCTCCTCTGTATGCAGGTGCGTCTATAATCTGCTCTCATATACAGTGATATCAGGAGCTTATTTTAGGATTAATCTGATGACATTAATGTCGCCAGTTATGAAAACAATGAATACATTGCGGAATCTCGTACGGAGAGACGATACCTTGTAAGTGCATGAATTGCCCACTCCGCCATGCGCCACACATCGCCAGCATGATAATCCCAGCCCCCAGCCATCCTGTAATAATTCACTATGATAATGTTCTCAGCGGCGACAGGATCTCAAAGCAGAGTAACCCCCAGGACCTCTGCCAACACCTTATAATTTTCTAACGCCGTCAGACTTCCATGATTTACCTCTCTTAAAGTCTAGTGCATCCATTGCCTGCTGATTCCTCCTTCAAATCTCTAGAGAGTTCAGGTCTTCAGCACCTCCCCAATACCCTCAGACGTATTTGTTTCCTTCTTTACCTAGAATTTCCCTTATAATCGCAGATATACCTCAGCCACCCTTTTCATCTTACGACCCTGCAACACCTCCCTTCCTCCTTCCCTCCCTGGCTTGCAACACTCGGTGACCCTCCCGAAGATCTTTTAATCTCCCTGACCTTCATCACCCACAGGAATTCCAATCCCCTCTATCCTTGCAGTCCCCTCAGTACCCAGAGAACCTCTATCACCCAATCTCCAGGCCTCGTCCTTAGACCCTCATGATCTCCATAACAATTCCTCCTTTAAGACCTCTGGTCACAAGCTCCAATGGACCACCGCTCACTTCTATAACACTACCCCTGAGGGATATCTCCCTGGGGAAGGTCTTGCTCCTTGCATTACCCTATACATAAGCCAGCAATATCACCTCTTGTCATCGTATCCTGTTGTTGATTTCCTGTGTTAAGGTTTCCACGGAGGATCTGCACATTGTAAGCATCATGCAGGGGGTGTGGAGAGGCTGAAGGAGGCACTAAGCACAGTGTTGTGATGTATGGTGTGGGTGGGGCGCTGGTGGTATAGTCCCAACTGCTAGGTAAGGGGGGAGGTACCCTCGTGGAAAATAGGGGAAAGGGGAAGGGGGGGGGGCTTGTTAGTATTTAAGATCCCCTATGTCACCCATTGTTTCAGGATGGGGTCGTGGTAGTTAGTGGGGTTAATGGTGATAGGTTAAGGAGCCATTCTGTGGGTGATGTGGGTACATCATGGTAGGTCGAAAGCCCATGGAGTATGCAAAGGCTCATTTGGAAGCCCCCTTCTTTAGAATCGTTCTTAGTAGTTTTTATGGACCGTTTTGATAGGCATGGTAAGAGATGGTCGGTAGAACTGTGGTGATAGGTTCTTGTCCTCCTGACGGATAGGGACGCAGGTGATACATTGGACCCTGGTGGTAGACAAAGGCTGTAATGCCAGGAGAAAGGTTTGTAAACAGAGAGAGATTGACTGATGAATTCGAATTTTGATAATTGGGAATTTTGATTGTAGTTGGGAGGCCTAGAATGGTATACTGGCACTTATACGATAGGTGGTGGTGATTCTTAGGAGGGGGTTAAGGCGCTGGTGGTGTATGGGAACCTTCTCTGCAGTAGGTGGTAAGTGGTAATCCATGTGTTACGTGGGCACCCAAATGGTTAGTAAAAGTGTAGGTGGTAGTCAGAGGGTGTCATAATACGTGAGGGCTTGTACCAGTGGTAGGCGGAGGCCGCTCTGGGATAACAAGGTGGCCTTAAAATCAGAAATGAATCCCCTTCCCAGAGTCTGATCAGCCAGGTGGTAGAACTCGGTCAACGACTGTTTGAATAGATGCAAGTAATGTGACACCTACTGACAAGGGATATTGGTGCCTGAAGGTGAATTAGTAGCAAGCTGATGTGAGGGCCCCCAGCCATTAAAGCTAAGTTTTATGATGAGGCATTCTGACTTTACAGTAATGGCTTCATAAACTGTACACTCGTAACACAAGGGAAGTAATTGAATTTGACTACTTAAATCGTCAGAAAATATTATCATTGTTGTGGTAGTCTGGAAGCAAGGGTGGATAACTTCGAAATATCGCACTCACTCTAGAATCCAAATAGTAATCTTGGACGACATTATCTGCACATTTAAGAAATCACCAGATTATCTTTGCTGTGTTGCCTGTTGACTTCCACAACACTGACTGTCTTTAAGTTAATGGTTTTGAATTTTCTTGTCCACAGTTTTCAGGGTTGTGTAAGGAGGAACTATTATAGTATTTACTCTGTTTTCAGTAGTTCTCGTAGCGGAATGACTACTTTGAACGAATTCTTTGATAACGTTCTGTATTTCGTGATGTGCAGATTACGACACGGATACCCATAAAAACAAATTATAGCATGTTATATCATTATATAATACATACATATATAAAATCCTTAGGTATAGGGGAGAAAGAATGCTTCACACGTATTCCCTGCGTGTCGTATAAGGCGACTAAAAGTTGTGGAAGCAGGGGGGCTGGAAATCCTCCTCTTCTGTTTTACTTTTTTTAAAAGAAGGAAGAGAGAAAAGGCCAAGTGAGGATTTTCTCTCTAAGGCTCAGTCCTCTGTTCTTGACGCTACCTCGCTAACGCGGGAAATGGCATATATATGTGTGTGTGTGTGTGTGTGT